>MINK01172913.1:28102-44182 GCA_001735545.1 Phormia regina
TTTGTTTATACTCCGCACTTAGTTAAGATTTTTTATATTTTTTTTTTTTTTTTTTTTGTAAAATTTAAACTGCATATAAAAAGTAGGACTAACATACAATAAATATTAAAGTTATTTTAAATAATATGGCATACATTGAGAGAAATAAATGATGTTTTTGGATATCAGAAGTGATTTTTAATCATATTGTTTGTAATAGAAAATTGAACTTTTGACCCATAATGAGTTTATCTTAGACATTTCCATAGAATAATCTTGAAATTTATGTTTTTACCTATTAATGTAAAAAGTATTTAACATTTCTCTTTGTAAATATTTTTCAAAATTCCAAATGTGATTTTTTTATTTTTGATATTTTAATTTTTCCTTTCAGATTGTCTAACTACATTCCAAAATATGGGACTTCAACGTTAAAAATTGATGGTAAGTGACAATATTATATTAAATATAATTATATGTTTTTTCAATACTACTTCAAAACTGAATTCATATTACAAAGAAAAATTAAAAAATGGTGAAATGTTTCTTGCCCTTTCACTGGGTTGTTACGTTCAGAACAGAACAAAAGATGAAGATCTCTAAAAAATTTTGTAAATTAATTGATTAGTTAAGAAAAAGTGCACTTTTTTTTGCTAAATTGCTCGTGTAAAATACTTATAAGGAATTTCTTAAGTATCAGCTGATGAAAGAAGAAAAAGGTTCAGTTGTGATTTATTATGAGTAGAAAATATTTTTCGTCCAATATTTTACTGAACAAACCTTTATAAAATGTCATTAAGATCAAACAAAGTTAAAATATTTTTTGCTAAAAAAGTCTGACATTTGCTTAACAAATATTTGTGAAATGTTAACATCTTTTTAGAACAAAATTAATTTTTTATTTACTTCTATAAACATAATATTACTAATATATTATATAATTTCTTTATATATAATATTTATGAATTTTCCATAATGATTCTCTCAATATTTAATCCTTAAGCTATGTTCACATTTATTAAATATTTGACCAAATTTGCTTTTGAAAATGTTTTGTAAAAGAAAACAGCGTCAAACAAAATTCGGTAAAACTTTAACTAGATGAATGAGAAGTAAAAAATCTATTCCCATTAAAATAAAGGCGTTAGTGATTTAACATTTTGGCCAAATATTTGATTAATCTGAAAATAGCTATAAATTATGCTTATTTATGCAATAGTGTAATTGAAGTCTATGGCAATTTTAATATGATTTTATAATAGACTTTTTGAGATTTTTATTTATTTTCCTTAAATTTCTTTTTAAACCAATAATTTTGTTTTTAGTTTGATTCTCTAAATATTTCATATTTTAATTATACATTCTCTATTGTATTTTATCAGTGTATCTCTCATTTTATAAATATTCTAAATTTTTATTATTATTGTGTAATAAACAATTTACTACAATTTGTTGCTGTTGTTCTCGTTGTGGTTTCTGTCTACTCTTTTTCAATTGTCTGTTTAGTATGAGCGTCTGTCCTTACACATTATGTTTTTTTGCACAACTTCTATAATTTTTGAGTTACAACCGACCAGTTGTATAAAAAAAAAAAACCCAACATTTATTTGTATCCACATGCATTGAATAAAATAAATTGTTGAAGTTATAACTATTGCTGCCGCAGCGATTGCTGGTGGTGGTTGGTTGGTTATTTAATATAGAACGTCTGTCCATCGTTATAAGTATTGTTCTACAAAAACTTTTGGCTGTAGTTGTTCTTTATTTTTAAAGCAAAATATTGTTTAATATTGAAATTGCATATAAAATGCACATAAATACAAACAAGGCTTCATATTCAAATGCGAGCAATGAAGTGTTTAATGTTGCCTACATATGCATGTGAATGAGTGTTATTCGCAAAAATTGTAATGTTGCTGCTGCTGTAGTTGTTGTGTTGCAGTTGTGTTATTTGTTATTGTTGTGTATTTAGCGTAAAACTTTGCTGCTGCACTCACACTTTGCCGAGACCAATAACAAAGTGTTGTTTGGGTCGCTGACCCAGAAATGTCAACAGGGAAGTAAAAATGTTCTTTTATTATTATGAATGTTTGTTTGTATGTTTATTTATATGATTTTTTTCTTATATATTTGTATAAAAAATTTATATGTATAAGAGTTTGCTTGAGTATAGTTTTTAATGATTTCAATTTATTTATGACTTTTTTACTTATACTTATACACAAAATCCCGACACAGATGTATGTTGGTTTGTTTTCAATTGTAAATACATCACATTTCTTGAGTAGATTGTGTTGTTCTTTAAAGCGTCGTAAAGTTTAAGGAGTTTTTTTTTAAAGATTTGTTTTTTATATAAATTAAACTTTTGAAAGGGGCAAACATAAATTCTTTTAAAAAGGTAAAATATTTAAGTAAAAGAAATAAGATTATAAAAAAAGTGAAAGTCTTCACTGATTCATTTCATGTCCAAATTGGAAGAGATAACTTTGACTTTGAATTATGCTTAAATAAAAGAATTTTAAATTACAAGGCCATATAGGTTTTGAATATTTGCAATGTTGCAAAGTATATGCATTGTTTTTTGAGAAAAGGTAAAAAATGCTATAGAAAGGGAAAAAAGGAATTTTTAGAAAAAAAAAAAAAATTAATCAAAATTTTTTATTCAAACGACAATATGATACCCTACACCATTGTGTATGTGTATCAATATATGTACATTAGAGTGTCCCGTAGACAAAAATTTTGTAGGACACTTAATCGCTAGTAGGGAACTGAAGACCAATTTTAATTTTTTTTTTTTTTTTAATATTCTCCCATATTCAGCTAATTTTTAAATGTTCCTACATCGAAATCTCGAAAAACGCTATTATCGGGACTCTCTAATGTACATGTACAATTTTGTTAAACATGCATATGCTTTACATTATATTATAATTATATAGTTTTGTGTAATTCCAAAATATGGGCGAAATAAAATGTTTACATATATAAAACTTTTTTATGCAGCAATTCATTAAAATTTTGTTACATATTTATTGAAATATTGCAGAGTATATAAGAAAGATAAAACCCTGTTCTGGACTGGTTGATATATTGCGCCGTACGATAATAATTATTACCAAATTTATTCAAGATATTTTTTTAAAATATCGAGCTGCATTTCATTTAAAATTTGTATATGTACAAACAGACGGAAAATATGGTCTTAAGACAAAACTTTCATATAGAATTGGTCGAATTCGGGTGAATGTGTACCTTGAGTTAATGGGATTGCTTTTTATTTTATACTTCTCTGTGAAGACATCTTTCAGAAAAGTATAAAATTATTATACATTGCCAAAGAAGATTTTATTTTAGAGAAAAAAGAGTGTAGATAGTCTTCCTTGTTGCAATTTTCAAATTCAAAATCGTTTATTTTTTGACTCGGCAAACATATCAACTTAAATTTATTTTATTAAATAGATAATTTTGTTCTTTAATTAGCCAAAGAAAAAATAAATAAAATCGGTTGGAGATACTAGGAAATATATGAAAAAACTGGAAATTTTAATTATCTCAAGTTTGCATATTAAACTTGAGATAATTAAAATTTCAAACGCAAATAACTCACAAACTACATGAGAGATAAATAGTAATCAGTGTCTAGAATAATCTACAATAATATTTAAAATCGGACGATAAACAAAAAATTGGGAAGCGATTAAAAAAATTTAAGGCAGAGTACCTACTTTGACCCCCTTTAGCTTCGCCCCTGAGAGGTCTGTTCATGTAAATCCAACAAGCCAATCAGAAGTCACAGATTTACTTCCAAAAAATTTCGTTTCTGCCCCACTGTGCAATGGTATATATACTTATAAGAATAAAAATAACTATTTTCATATATGTTTATGTCAGATTTATATAAATGTTCTTTGTAGAAAATCTTTTTTGCTTCATAAAAATTGTGATTAGATGAAAGTTTGGTTCTTAGTAAATTTTTAGTTCTTTGATTAACAACCAAATTTTAGGTGACAACCCATTTATATAACTAATTCTGTTCTTTAAGGAAACTTTTTTAACATTAGTTTTTTTTTTGTGAAAACGACCTTTTTTGGAAAAAGAAGGTATTATTTGTGAAAGTTGGAATCTTTTAGAAAATGTGATTATTAGGTAAAAACTCAATTTTTTTTCTATTGAAGAAAATATGGATTATTTACACATAATTTTGTTTGTAAGATTGACATAATTATTAAATATTGCTAACTGTTTATAATAAATCAAACTTGTTTAGAACTAAATGTAGGTCATACAAAATTCGACCCTACCTATTACTTTTTAATTTTTATATTGTACATTAACATTAAACATAATTCAAACTCGTCTTTTAGAGATAATATGTACATTAAGAATACAACAACACATATTATTTCAAAATATTATGAAATTGTAAATGAAATAAATATTAACAAAAAATTGAGCATGTTCGTTCCTGTTCATTTGTTTTTATGTTGGACACTTCAATAACCTGTTTAAAATGCAGAAGGGAACTCATTGCATTAGTATTCATGTTTCAGAGTAGACTAAGGAATAAACACAAGATTTGAGCAAAGAGTTTTAATATCATCTACTCAATTGAGAATCTTTTGTTTTATTTTTTGCTCGTTTTTTTCCCAGTTTTTTTTTTATTATTTAAATGGGGCAACATCAATTATTAAAACGTGTAATTAGAATGAAGAGTTAGTAAAATATATAAATTACAAAAAAAGAGGAAAAAAACAGGTCATATAAAAAAGGGTTAATTGCTCGAAAAAAGGGATGTTTTAAAACATGTTTAAACTTGTTTTAAAATAAATCATTTAAAGCTAAAGATGTTAAAAAGTGGGATTTATTTGTTAAAGGGATATGTAATGTAAAAATATGGTTAACATTTAAATTTTAAAACTTTGCTGGCTTTTTGTGGGAATCAATATGAGTTGAGTTTAATTGATATTTGTTTATTTATTTTTTCTAGAATTATTTATGATCGTAAGTGTTTAAAAGTAATAACATATTAAGTACACCACCTACATCCTTTTTAAGTTTTAAAATATTAACTGTATTTTATTTACTATTTTTGGGTCATTTGATTTATAAAAACTTTTTTATTAGTGTCAGCAAATCAGCATATGAATTTATGTCGATTTTACTCAGCCATTAAATCACACTTTATTAACTATTAAATTCTTATTTTAACAATTTTTCATTAAACCCCCCTACACATGTGTGTATAAAAGAAAAAAATAAAGTTTTTATCATTTAAATTGAAATGTCCCATAAAATCTAATTACACATAAATTAACAACTAATTTATTGATATAAAAATATATATTTTTTTTCTTCTCTTTCACACTATTCTCAACAATAATAAAAAAAAACAGTGCACTATGGTGTAATATGAGTACATACATGTTTACTTGGATTCAAAATACTATTAACTGTTGGACTGACAGACTGCCTGGTTCAAGTCAGGCACAGGTTTTTAGATTTTTTTTCTTCTTTAATTTCATTATGTACTGTATTTTTAAATTTATGTGTTTTTAGTGCTTTTTAGTTTGTTAAGTAAATTATAAAATTATAATGAAAAATATTTAAACGAAAAAAAAAAAAATAAATAAAAAAAACGTTTATAAAGAAATTCATATTCAAAGGAGTAGTTTCAATACCGTTTTACTGCTAAATAATGTTTTAAGTAAGTTTTTATTTTAAATGTGAGTCGAGGTTGAGAGGCAAAATATTAAAGAGGCAGTTAAAGTTTAATACATCATTAAGAGGGATTATACTCTTAAGCTGGTATAAGAGAGCAGACTGAAAAGGTAGCATAAATATAAAATATTCATATTGTGAAGATCTATAAAGTATGCACTTGTTGTAGATTTGGAATGAAAAAATAATGATGACAAACTCTTTAGAACATTTCAAATTTTACAGAATTGCATTATGTTTGTAGATAAGTACTTTTAAATTTGAAAACATATAGAGTAGAGTCAAAATTTTGATAGAAAATAGATAAAATTCGACAGGATTTGTATTTTGCTCGATTACGTAATAGAGCTCCTTATTTATGTTGAAACTATTTCCGCGAAGATACTTTCATCTAGTAGGTCATTCCATTTAAAACCAACCAGCAGATTTTTCACCTCTTCCGAAGTTCGCGAAGTATAGTGATTTCAGAGTGTAAAATAGCTCAAATTATGTACAAAGTTGTATACACAAAATTACAAATATCTTTCGAATTTATTTATTATATAAAATTTATTGAGATGTCATATTAAATATCATTAAATTCGGAGAGATAACGTCAAAAATTGTAATTTTTCGTGTTGGTTTTAAATGGAACGACTTAAATGAAAACGATCAGAAATGTTAAGCTTAATATAAAAACAAATTATGGATATTGAGAATCCTTTAGGATCGAAATCAGCGGCTATCGGACCATCCGATGAAAAGCTACCAACTTATTTTTAAAAGTACGATATTTTATTCTTAAAAACTAAATAAATAAATTACACTTAAAACTAACTTTTTAGTCTACCCTCATAATATAACAAATACTTATACCAAAAGAAGCGTTTATTATTATAAATTTTTCTATATCTCTTCATATTTTTTCATTTTTTAACTCTCAGTTATAATTATTTAAGTTTTAATTCTATATATTTTTTCTTAGTTATTTTTTACGTTTATTCTATTATTATTTTGTTGTTAACATATTCCACGTTCATTTGTTATTGTTATTGTTTTTTTTTTTTTTTCTTTTAATACAAAAAGTGCATGAGTGCCACACCTTCTCCACCAATTGTCTTTTTGTATTAGAATTAATAACAACAATAAACAGAGGCAGCAGCAGAAGAAAAAAAGCAATATTTTATAAAATTTTATGTTTATATTTTGTTTTGATTGCATTAAATATGAATTTCTCTTTTACGTTCCATAACATTTCTTCATCTTTTTTATTTTTGTAAAACAAATGTTTTATGTTTTGTTTATTTACTTATTGTTCTTCTAGATTGTTTTGATTAAGGTATTGGTTTTGTTTTGGTCTTTTTATTCGTAGTATTAGAAATCAAAACAAACCCTATAAAAAATACAAAATTCTTTTTATAGAAATAGTTTCTTTATAAATTTTGAATTTATGAGATCGTTTTTCTATAGTTTATTGTTGTTGAAAAATATTAAACTTGATCATTATTAAGATCAGCAGTATTTTACCCGTTGGTTCTTCTCTTTCAATATTTAACACTCTTTAGAATTCCTTATATCCACATTATGACAAAAATTTATACACAAATCTGAATCTCTAACACTTACTCATTATCATAGCTGAATCTTATCCCGTAAAAGGAAATTTATCCTTTTTTCTATTTGTAACAAATTCGTTATTTTTATGCCACCTTTTGTTTATAACAGTAGTTCCTTTACCTTAAAATACTTTATCACCCTGACTTTTGATGTTTGTTGTTGTTGAGCTTTTGGCTTTTTTTATTTTCTATAAACTTTTCCAAAATGTAAACAACAATAATTTAAATTTATACGTATTTTCATTATGTTGTTGTTGTTGTTTCAAAATTGTATCATAAAACCATAAAACAAACTCAACTGAACTTCACTACCATTAGTAGCAACATAGAATAAGAAAAAAAAAGAAATATCTTCGGTAGCAGCAATAGCAGCAGCAACAACAAAAACACACTTTCGCCTATGACTTTGTATACACATAAGTTGCCCTTAAGAAACCAACCATGTAGTGTAAAGAGTCTTTATTTCATAATTTATGTTTTTAAAGTGCAACATCATACATATACACCATACCATGTTGCACAATTATACAAACTTAAGAAATACAATCAAACAAAAAAACATAGCAACATATATTTAGAAGAGAGCAAAAGCAAGAGTATAGAACAGAAATAAAAAATAAAAACAAGCCAGTAAAAGTTACACGATGACAAATTACACTGAAAGAAATTTATCAGACTAATATATTTTATTATTTTTTGGCAGACGGAAGGACCAAATGATTTAAAAGTTTTTTTTTTGTTTTTTTTTGTTCGATAGCAGTATCCAGTTGATTTTATTATTTTTAAGAAGAAAATTCGTAATAGATTTTATCAACAAAAATAATTTACTAATTCTTTGATAATGTAACCGATTTAATTTTAAATTTTAAACGCAATTTTTATACAGGATATAATTCCACAACACAAAAAAAAATGTTTACTGTGACCCATTTTATTTCTCCATGTGCATTCTTTTTAATGTAAATAAAAAACACAGCGCCTAAGAAAAAGGCTTCGAAAGAAAAAAACGACAGTAGCAGCATCAACTTTAGCTGCAAAAAAAAAAAAAAAACTAATGTACACTTAATGATATTTGAAAATGGGTGTATTTAATTTAAGGATAGGTATACGAAATAGTTAATCTTATTTGCGAAAAATTTTTGTATTATTTCTGTAGAGTAATATTTATTTAGAAACTTTTAAAAATTTCACCAGATATTGGAAATTGTAATAAAACTTAAATTTTTTACGAAAAATTTAAAATTTTACTCAAATTTTAAAATAACAACCAAAATTTGTATTTTCACTAAAAAAATTTTAATCAAAAATTCACTGAAATTTTCAAAGTTCACTAAAAAACTTCATAATTTTGTAATCCAACAACAATTTGCAATTTCACGAAAAATCGTAATGATTTCAGTTTATGGAAGAATATTAACATTTAATGCTTAATATTCAAAAATCAATCCTATAATATATGACATAATCCTCTAAATAAATTTAGTCTTATGTATAGCATACTCTACGGTAGTAGTAACAACAACAATAATATTACAAAAGAAATTTATATGTAGTAGATGTATAAAAATTTATTACATACAACAAACACATCTGTATATTAGATGAGGTGGAGTATGAGAGTATATAGAATATACGCGCATTTAACAATTATACAGCTTCAACTAGGTCGCTGACCTATCAAGTGATTTTTGTTGCAGTAAAGCAGAAAAATATTGGCAAAATGTGGCAGTAACAGCACCAACATTAACAGCCTCAAACATAAACTGCATACGAAAAAAATATATACACAGCACAGCAGCAACAATAAATAGACAAAATAATATATTAAAAAAATATAAAAACCCATAAGCAAAGGCAAACAACAGTAGCTGTTAGCTAGCATTATAGCTGCTGCTGTTGCTACAGCCAGGCAACAATAGCAGCAGCATCATCATCATCGTCATCAGCAATATAGGCTCCTTTATAGTTATAAAACTTCGTATACTAAATTCAACATAAAAAAAACACCCGGCAAAAAAAAAAAAAAAATTAAATGAAAACAACTTTTTTTATACATATATTTTTNNCCAAAAAAGAGGGGATTCTTTTTACTCAACAACAGGGAAAAGAAAAATAAAAATATTGTAAAGAAAAGTTTTAGAAAAAAATCAATGTTACAACAAAGTGTTGCCAACTGTGTTGTTATAAACACCACAACATATGGAGCCACAACTTTAAGATAAACCATAACATCAAGCAACAACATACTACACACATCATCATCCTCATCATCTTTATACATCATCATCGTTTTAGAGACTTAACATACAAAAGGGTGTTTTTTTTTGCTGATGATGTTGTTGTTATTTTTAAAGTGCACAACACAAGAAATTGGAAAAAAATTGTACTCATAGAACGCCTTTTTGAAACAATATCAAATAACAAAAAATTGTTATATGTATCATATTTAGAAAACTGCAACAGAAATACAAAAAAGGCAGCAAATTAATTATTAAAAATAAAGAGTACTCACTCATTTTTTAATGGCTTTAAATGGTACTATTTAACACCAGAGAATAGCTACAATTATAGTTAGAAGATATATAAACTATTTGTATAATTAGGTTAATAATTTAAACTACTCCATTTCACTTCATATTTCTCTACTTTATATCATTTTCATAAAATATATGAACTTTAAAAAAAAAGCCCAACTGTTGTTTAGCAGCATTTTAGTATTTAGGCGGTAAATTGTATCTTTTCTTTCATTTGAATTTCTTGTTAACTTTTGCTGGCAATACTTGACCATTCTTTTATTTTTTTCTTTTGTTTTTGTAATTGTGTGTGGTTGATCCCCAGCTAAATGCCGGCAACTTTGAGGTCAACAGTTAATAGAGCATTACACAATTTTAAATAAACATTTACAAATGCGCTAAACAACAAAACAACAACGATTTTTTTTCTTTTAGACTTTTTTCTGCTCATCTAAAAACTTCTTTCTTCATCATCTGGTAAATGACTGAAAGTATAGGGATAAATAGATGGATAGATGTTGTTGTTGTTGGCACTTTGTGCAAATGTTGCTGCTTTATATAGCTGTTGTTGTTGTGGTTAATTTATACACATACTGTTTTTTTTAAGCTGAATGTAGCAGCAATGTTGTATTGCTTGCTTTTTTTTGTCTCTTGTTGATGATTTTATATAAAAGTTTCCTTGACGTTTTCTAAGGAAATTTATAGGCAAAAGAAGTAAAAATATAAATTCAAAATTATGTTTAAGTAAAAAATGTTGTAAATATGGATTTGTGAAGTGATTTTGTTTGATGTTATTAAAGATTAAATAATCTTTAAAAAACATAAATAGCAAAAAAAAAAGCCTACCATAAGAATTTGTAACACAAATAATACTAAAAAAATATGTGTTTATAAGAACCAAAACAAAAATCTTAATCTTACAATTTCTGGTGGAAGTATTATGGGTTTAAATATGTATATCAGTATCACCTTTTGGTAAAAATTAATGTTGTTATTAATGTTAATGTTTACTAATAAAGTATTGGCCACAAATTTTTTAGATAATTTTCTGAAATTAAGTACAATTTAGTTCAGAAAAAAGGTCCCCTAAATAAGTATTGAAAGTATATAATAACATTTTTTGAAATGATTGCTTTGAGAAATTTACCATCGTTTGTCCGTCCGTCTTGTAAATTAAATACAATGAAATTTGACATTCTTTCAAACCAGGTATATTTCCTAAAATTATTTTAATGTGTAAATCAAGCATAAGTAGAATTAAATTCTATGAATATCATTCCAAATATGTTTTGTATATCCAACATCTGAAAAAGATTGTTTTAAATAAATTAAAAGCAACAATCTTGTGTGCAGTGTATCGTATTTAAATGTTTGTTTTATTTCTAACATTTTTACTATTTTAAAAAATAAAATAATAAATAAATACGATCAGTTATAAATTGTTGAGTTTAAAATTTTTGTACTATAATTACATCAGATTTTACTTAAATATTCCATTGATAAATCATTAAATAATGTTTTAAATTAAGTACTAATTGTAAAGATTTCTTATTATTTATTTAAAATAAATAAATTTTCACATTTTAGAATTAATTATTTTTCCATAAAATATGCTTTTAATTATAAGACATTTAAATTGATTACTTTATAAATGTCAATTTTATATGTAAGGAAATTTCCACTATTAATAATAAAGCATTAATTAAAGTTTTTTTTTTTTTGTCAATCACATCTACTACTTTTTCGAGATTTACTCCTAAATATACTACTATTATTCAAAATATATACTTTTTTCTATATTCTACTTTACACACTCTCTTAAAAATATATTGCATTTTAACGTTTGATTCTCTTTTTCTTTGTATATTCTATACAAATCACTACTACCATCGCAAATACAAATGTATGAGTTTTTTTCAGTTTTTGTTTATGTTCTTTTCTAAATTTATGTTATGATAAACATATTCGCTAGATGGATGGCTAAGAGCCTAACCCAACAACAACGACAACAACATTTTAAACTTCATGGTAAAAATTGGATATCAAAACAAAACAAGCGAAAAAAAAACCTGCAATCTGGTGTTTTGTTTTGCTTAAGCATTCGTTAGCTATATTATTTGTATACCTGCTGCTCGCTTGCCACAAAAATGAATCCATTGGATTGATAGAAAAACTGAGCAGAAAAAAAGAAAAAAAATATATTATTTAAAGAAAATAAAGAGTATGGCAAAGAGCGAAATAAAATATAATAGAGGCTCGCTTATAGCTGATTTGAGATACTCCTAGTTTATTTATAAAAAGTTGAGATACATAATAATAAAGTATATGAAAATTCGAGAGTAGTATAAAAAGTTCCTTCAAAATTTAACAACCTTATTTATCATATTCTTTCCAAACAAAATTTGTTACTAAAAAAAATCTGTAATAAGTTTGAATTGTTTGGTTATAATAACTTCAAGACTTTCGAGATTGCCCTCGTTTAGAACAAGTCTTTTTGTATCTTTTAGTCTTTTTTTATCCATTCGTTTTATTGTTTCTATTTAGAGTAGCCGAGTGAGTAGTAGACTCTTTGTTGTTTTTTGATGGGAGAAAAAATACAAATGTAAAAGAAAAAAAAAACACGAATAATAATGATTTTCTTATAGGCCTCTGTATACAAACAAACAAGAGTATAAATACAAGTTGATTGCTCTCCAAGAAAAAAAAATAAACAACAACAAAATCTCTGTATTCTTAGATTGTCATTGTTATTGTTAATAAAGGCTTTAATAAAGGGCTCTACTAGTGGAGGAGAGTAACTTTTTCTTATATCTTGTTGTTGTTTATTACTTATTCGTTATATTTTCTTAATTTACTTTAATATCCAGAGGATTTGAGAGTGTATTTGTAAGATCTCTAAGTTCTAGTCCAAAAGAATTGAAATTTTACAGGCCAAACTTTTAAGTGAAGAGGCAACCTAAACAGTTTCAACAAAATTTCCAGAATTAAGGTCATTTACTTTCAAGTGTATCCTTAAGATAAAACAAGAATAAAAATGCTTACATAACACTTCCACGGTAATCTAGAGAGTAAAGGCTGTTGAACTTTAAAATTTCAAATTCAGGATCGTTTATCAGAACTGTAGGGTTTCATATTCTTGATTGTTGTTTTTGTTAATGTAAGAGAGTATGTATGATTTTTAATAATGTTTAGTTGCTTATGCTGTATGTATGTTTGTTGTTGCGTGCATGATTTTGTTGTTGCATTGCTAATGCATGCCTATACGCGCGACTTTTTTCTTCTTCTTTCACTGTTGTTGTTGGTTCTTTTTTATTATTATTTTTTGTATTTTTAATTTTGTTTTTATATTATTTCTTCTTCCCAGTTTCCTTCCATTCTCATTCTGTAGCCTGTTCTGGTATATTTGCTGGCTGTGTGTATTGTATTTTGTATACTTTTTTGTTTTTGTTGTTGATGTTTTTAATCATTTTTTCCACAGCGAGTGCATATGATTGTGTTTTAGTAGTGCTCCAACAACGGGTATGGTGTGAGGCACCTATGTTAATGTGCCAGCAGTTGATTTCGAACTACGAAGCGAGTAAGACGTGTGTTGTTGTAATTTTCTAAATGTTCGACGACGTTTTAAGTGCTTTTAGTTAAGTTTTCTTTACACCCAACAAAAAAAATAACAATTCTTAACGATTTTTTTGTATTGAAAAAAATATATATACAATTTTTTTGACATTTGTATAATCTAAACTTTATGCAAAAAGTAAAAAAAAAAGAACTAAAAACCTAAAAGAGTGCTAAAAAAATCCTTTACTAAACACGACTTTTTGTGCAAAAGAAAATTAGTGCTTAAACATAAATAAACAATTTTTTAAATAAATAAAATATTTTTGAAAAAATTAACTTTAATTGAAAAACACACGATAAAATATTTTATATAAAAAATAAACACAAAAAGTGTGACAAAACCTAAAAAACGAAAAAAGTTGTTCCCAAACTAAAACAATAACAAACAAATAATTAAAATTAAATAAAAAAAATATTAAAAAAAAAAAGAAATAAACAAATTAAAGTGTTTTCCTAACAACAACAAAAACAGTTATATTTTTGTTTTCTTTTATTTGAATTTTTTGACTGTAAACAGAAAACGGCAACAAAATTTTCATCATTATTCTCTATAGAATTTTAAAATTTTGTCATAATAATGGCTGTGCCCTTTTATTTGCCAGAGGGTGGACCCGATGATACTGTATCATCCGGCGGCACCACTTCATCCGATGGCGCTAGCAGCAGTGCATCTAGCTCTTTACAATCCTCCCCCAATACCACCACATCATCTACACAAACACCCATGCAGAGTCCTTTGCAGCCGAGTGAATTCATAATGGCATTATTTAATGAGGCCTTCTATCGTTATTCACTCAATTCTGGTGAGTTATCAATTCAATTTATAAAAATGAAATCATTAAATATGATTTATAGATTAAATACAAAATTTTATTTGTCAAGCAGAGTTTCCCAAAAGGTTTTAAAAATTAAAATCTAATATTTTTTGTATATTTTTTACAAATTTTTCCTTTTTATCAATATTTTCTCATTTCTGTTTTTGGAGAAGAAAAAAAAAATCTAAAATTTTCCCTGTAAATGTTTTTAGTTTTGTTTTTATTAACTCAAAAGTTTTGTTTTGCAATATACACCTAATGTGGTGAAATTCATTAATGTTGTATCTAAGAATAAATGCAAGAAATTTCTTTGTTTTTTTTTAATTTCAAATGATATTTATTATTTTTAATAATTAATGCCAAAAAATAATAAAATTATAAAATATAAAAATAAACAATTTTTTTTTTTTTTTGTTTTTAATTTACACTATTTCAAATTTGGAATTAATTTCATATTTATTTGAAACCAACAAAAAATAATTTTTTAAAAAAGTTTTAGAAATTATTATCTGAAATCTAATTTTTCAAAAATGTCAATTATAATTAATAGTAATAATGAATAAAATTTATTTTCATTTTTGAACATCTTAAAATTTTCATTAGTTAATTTGATTTAAAAATATCAAAAAGCACTTTCGAAGTTATTACTTAATAATTTATTGTATTAGATTTGAAACATTATCTTTTTGTAAACTGTCATGTATGAGTTTAAAAGAAACAATATTTAAATTCGACATTTAATTATCATTAATATTTAAGAATTCAAACAATTTATTTTTTTTAAGAATATTGAAATAATTTTTAATATTAAGAATATTGAAAAATATTTTGTTATATTTTTTAAAATAAAAAATATTAGCTCAAATATTTTTTGTTTGGAAATTAAAAAAATATTTTTAGTAGATGTTGATAATTTATAAACAAATTTTGCTAATTAAAAAAAAAAATAGATTATACAATTTAAAATTTGTATCTCAAATTTCTTGTTTCGATTCATTTAATCAAATTCATTTAATAAAAATTTCAACACAAATACTTTACAATCTTATAATGTATAAAAATGATTTCAAATAAACTTTCAAAACATGCTAAGAAAAGTTTAAAAATTGCTTGAAAATATTACAATTGAAATATTTCCAATCAATTTTAATTTAGTAATTTAGAAACACTTTTTAACAACTTTTTTCATAAATAATTTAATTTGAAAATTTTTGTTAATTTTTTCTTAAAATTTTTTACGATTTGAAATTTAAAAAATTATGTTTAAACAATAAAATTTCATGATTTTTGGTAAATTATCGCTGATAGAAAAATCTTTGATTTAGAAGTTAAAACCATTTAATTTTTCAAAATATGAAATAAAATTTCAAAAATTTGATCAGAAATTTTAAAATGATTTCATTCACAAATTAAACCAAAATTGTGTTTTAACAGTTAAATAATTTAATTTTTTAAAATATCAAATAAAATTTCAAAACTTCTGATGAAATTTTCAAAATTTTATAAAATACCTAATTGATCGTTTTTATTAAAATTTTTTAGTTTTAATTTAAAATATTTTATCTTTGGTTTTATAATCTAAAATTTTTAAAAATGTATTAATTATTAAAATTTAAAATAGAATTTTACCTTTTCAATATAAATGTTGACATTCTCTTATTTCAAAATTTCCCCAAAACATTTTTCAATTTCAATTTGAAAAACAATAAAAAACATTTTTAAAATCCTATTTGAAATTTTACAAGATTCAATAAATAGTGGCCTTATATTATTTATGTAAAATCTTTAACCCTTTCAGTACATGTTTTTAATGCGTCGGTCAAAATGTATAATTTTTATAGT
>MINK01172914.1:0-17460 GCA_001735545.1 Phormia regina
AGGTTTTTGACAACCGACTTAGGTTTTTGACAATTAGTTTCGTCTCTTGTTACTCTTTGCTTTTAACTTCAAATATTTTAATAATAGTTCTACCCTACTTTGACGTTTTTTATAGATTAATTTCGTTACACTTTTCAAGAAAACATGTGATGAATTTCGATCGTTTTCATTTTCCATTTTTGTTTCTGTTCAATTTGTTTCTTGTCAAATCACAACAAATTAATTTTAAAATTTGTATTATTTAAATTAATTAAAATGTAATTTTAATGTTTTTATGTTAATTTTTTTAATAAAAAATTATCAAAAGTTAAGTTTTATAAATTTTGCATGAAGCTGCCACAAAGGAGATATCCCTTGCTCCTGAAAAAAAAATTAAAATCCTACCAAAATAAAAATTAATTAAACTGCAACTCTTTAGAAAGTTTGTGGTAGATATATCCAGAAACCTTAAAAGTAAAATTAAAAAACTCATATCTGAAGTTACAGTTTAATTCGAGTGTCTGATAGGTTTAAAACAATAAAATACATCGCTTCACCACAATTTCTATCACAAATTACAAAATATATTTTAAATTTTAAACTTAAAATTCTGTGTTTCAACGCGACAGAATAAACAAATCACTAAATATTTGTTTATTCTGTTTTGTTTATTTTAATAATTGTCCGTGTATGTTAAAATTTATTCCAAAATTAAAAATGTCCCATTCCGGCAAAAAATATTTATTTTTGTAATTGTTTTTAATCATAACAGGAAAAATTCTAGTTACTTTTTAGTAAAATAACAACGTTCCGGCTGCCGGCATGTGAACTTTCTGTTACCACGTAATTCCAAATAGAATATTAATATATACACTGCTTCGAATTGTGAATTTTAACAGAAAAAAATATAAAAATAGTTAATTTTTAATCAAATTTTCAACAAAACTTATATAAACAAAACAAAGTATGAAAAATAATGTGTTTTTTTTATCAAAATAAACATTTAAGGCATTTAAAAAAAGTTTTATTTTCTTTTTATTATACATAATTTTTGAAAACAACCAACCCCATTATAAGATTTATCTAAAACTGTTCTTGTATGTCTGTTAAATTAATTCCGAGATATTTCAGATTATTTGCATTTTCCCGACGCATTGCGAAGATATAGAAATCCGCACAAAGCAGACTTGTTGAATATAGTTTTTATAAGTGTGGAACTAAAATGGAACCAAAAATTGACACTTAATAGTACCAATTTTTGATAATTCACTATTAAACTGCACACAAAATGATTGTGTGTGTAATTAACTTATAAAGAATGCCATTATGAAATGCATGGTCGTATGCCTTTTCAACGTTCATTTAAATCGCTACTGCACACGAAGATTACATAAAGCCAAATTTAGGATCGGAAATATAAGATTCTGTCATAGAGATATAATTGGTTTCAAACGAATCAACATCGTCCATGAACGACACAACTTTACTGTTCAGTAATTTCGATCACTCAATAATGTTTCACCAAAATTGGAACTAGTCTGTGTTACTTAGCATTTGTAAAATTACTAGTGTGACTAGTATAGTATTTTTTTCAAAAGAAATTCTAATCAATCATTTTGATAACCTGAAGAACGAACTAAATGTACTAAAATTTTTAGAATGATTGATTTTCAAAATCTGGGTAATCAGTATGGAAAATATATTCGAATATAAATGAATTGGGGAATTGACAGGAAATTGAGTTCACTACAACTCAGTTCTAAAACACCAACACCACACTATTTGTAAACTTTACTTGAAGATCAAAAATTATTTTTTTTTTTACAGTTTGATTAAACTAGGATTTTTTACCATGCCACTTTTTAACGCTTTAACAATCCAACTGATGTTGGATAATGTTTTAAAAATGAAATATTATAATCGAAATTTGTGAACAAATACAAAAATGCTAATTTTTTGCATGACTTCAGACCAACATTTACTACTAGAAGTTCATATAAAAACATTTTTTTAATTTTTTATCACTATTTGGTAAAAAAGATAATTAAATATTTTAACATAATAATATCAAAACCAATATTTAATCTAAAAACAACTAATGACTCTTGACAATATCCGAATCATGTACGTGCTCCGATGTATTTGAAATTTTTAACGTAGCACCACATGATTCGGCTTTGTCTTGTAGATCAAAATTCATCAAAGTCCATTAAAATAAGTTTAATAAAACAAATCATGTTACTAATACACATAATATATATTTCTTTAATATTACACGCTATCTTAATGGGAATTTCAACGAGGTATATTTCTTTCAAAATTAAATTGAAAATAAAACTTCTTTTTATATTATTCAAAATAATTATTCTTATATTTTCAGCGAAACCGAGGGTGTACCCTCAACGGCTATACGAGAAATTTCGCTACTTAAAGATTTACAACATGACAATATAGTACAATTATTTGATGTAGTAGTAGCCGATTCTAGTCTTTATATGGTGTTTGAATATCTCAACATGGATTTAAAAAAGTTAATGGACAAAAAGAAAGAGGTCTTTACACCGAAATTAATAAAGGTTGGTATAAACAAGTTCATAACATTATTTGAGTTATAAATAGCAGCTGACATTAGTTTCTTCTTTATTTATTTATTTATTTTTACACATGTCTTTTGAGTTTAATGAGATATTTATGGATTTGCATATTTAAGTAGATATAAATTTAGCATTCATATTTTTATTTGCTTACATTTTTGTTTATACTTTTTTATAAATCTTTTGTAATATATAAAGCATTTATATCCCAAAAACATAAATCAAATTTGTGTTTTATTTGAAAATTTTCTTTAGCTTGTAAATGAAAGAAGAAAGAAAGTTTTATTAATGAGATGGATGATTTTTTTCGAACTTTCTTTACAGAGTTATATGTTTCAAATGTTTGATGCAATTGCATTTTGTCATACAAATCGTATATTACACAGAGACTTAAAACCCCAAAACTTGTTGGTAGATGCATCTGGAAATATAAAGGTGAGGTTTTTATATTTTTAAGTTTTCTTAATAATATTTTCCTTTTGCAGTTAGCTGATTTTGGCTTAGCCCGTGCCTTTAACATGCCCATGAGAGCTTATACACATGAGGTCGTTACTTTATGGTATCGAGCTCCTGAAATACTTTTGGGTACAAAATTCTATTGTACTGGTATGGACATCTGGAGTTTGGGTTGTATATTTGCGGAAATGGTAATTATTTCTTAAGATATAAATAAAAATTAAAAATATAAAGATTTTTAATGCAAAAAATTTTCTTAAATTTTATTATTTGAAAGTCAGTTTATCTCAAATCTTTTATATATATCTTATATCTTTTAATAGATAATGCGACGTTCCTTGTTTCCTGGGGACAGTGAAATTGATCAGCTGTATAGAATCTTTCGTACATTAGGTACCCCAGACGAAAATACTTGGCCTGGAGTATCACAACTACCCGATTACAAAGCAAAATTCCCTAGATGGGAAAAATCAAATATACCTGAAATTATTGCCAAACATGAAGCCTATGATCTCTTTAAAGTAAGTTTTTTATACTTATCTAAATTAATTGAAATGCTAACAAACCGTATTCTTTCTTTGACAGGCAATGATGGTTTATGATCCCAATGAAAGGATATCAGCTAAAAATGCCATGTTACATCCTTATTTTGATAATTTAGAAATTATAAAACATGTCGATTTACCCAGAGAAACATGACTAACATAAGTAATTTATTTTAATCTCGTTTTTTTTTCTTAGTTGCATTAAAATAAGTTAAGTTTTCGTTTCAAATATGAATATACAATGTAAGTAGAGCTCATTTTAATAGCAAAACTTTTTACCTTTTTGTACCTAGTTTTTAGATAATAATAATAAATAATTTTACTTTCAATATTTTTTTATAGAAATTCAAGAATAAATATTAAAAACAAATTGAAATCAAAATTCCATCATACTTTTAAAATACAACAAATGCTCAATCAACAGTCCAAGTTTAATTTATATATTTTAACAAGCCTGATAACAGGTAATTAGTTATTTAACTATTATTACACATATTTCAGATAAACATTACACATCTTTCCAAATTTCAACAGCAATTTTATTTTGTTCTTAATAAAATTTAAAAAAAAAAAATCTTAGTTTATCGTTTTAACATTTTATTTAAGAAATTAACCGGAAAAATATAATATTTTTCCTTTTTTCTTGGTTGCTCCACCAATCTTGTAGTTATTTTCGTATTAGCAGTTTGCTTTCTTCTGTTAATAACATCATCTTTCATAAATGAACCCAAAGCATTACGTACTGATTCAAAATCTTTTTTCTCTTCGGTTTCCTGTTTCATTTCGTTCTTATCTTTTTTCATTTCCGTCATATCATTTTTGTCTGTTGTAGGCTTTTTGGTTTTTGAAAGTAAAAGTTTAACATCTTCTGCAGTTTCTGGTTTTAATAAATGTTTTTGAATTTTAATAATGCTACCGGCAAGAGCTTCAAAATTACTCGTTTCGCCTTTAATTTTTCTATCGGCAAAAATTTCCTCATCATTATAACCCCAATTATCAACCAATTCTACACCATCATCATATTCCTCTTGGCTATTACCATAGGACCCAGCACCGTTGTCATATGAATTATGTCCAAAATCGTCATCGTGTTCAGTTTCGTAGCCATTTTCAGAATCGTAGCCATTATCTGAATCATAGCCATTAAAATTATACTGTTCACCGCTTTCTCCCCCATAGCCGCCACCACCGTTGTAATAAGAATCATCATCTTCAATACTGGAACCACCATCATCATACGAATTTCCAGCATAATTATTGTATTGATATTGATTTCCATTTTGATAATTATAATAATTTGGTTGTGCTTCCTGTTGCAAAGCATAATATTGTCCTGTTGTTGGCTCATAGAAATGCATAACTCTATTGGAATCTAATCCTAAAGGTTGCAACTGTAATTGGGTAGTTGGCTCATAATCGTATGAATTATCATACGAAGTATAGTAATAATTTCTTGATTGAGATCGTTTACGATTTTTTCTTACTTTCTTGGACGACTTGCGTTTAGAAGGTTTTGGTCGGCGTCTTCTAACTGGCGGTTCCATTACCTCTTCTTCCATCATATAATGATTTGATACCGGAGTTTCGATAATTTGTTGTGCTCCAGCATTAAAAAGGTTGCCTATTGGGTTGGTTAAATTCCATGACAGTGGTGGTAAAGTAGGTAAATTGCTTACAAAATTGTGCCAATATTGTTGTAGAAGTGGTCGCGGTGTAGTCGTTACACTTTTTCCTCTATTACGTCTGGGTGCATTACGACTATCGATTTCTTGCCTTAAATGTGATCTTGAAGTAGTCAATACACTTTTTATTTTGTGTCGTCTTGGTGCATTGCGACTTTCTACCTGATAGTCATAGTCAAAACTAGTTGGTTGAAATGACTTTGCCAATGATCCTCCAACATATAAAATACATAGTATAAGACATATCTGTAAATGGAAAATTGTGTATTAAATAATTGTACATCAATGCTAGAAACAAAACAATATAATTTTCCTTGTACATTAATAAAGAAATAAATAATCAGTTGATTTGAATTTAATAACGAAATATTTTAACTACATTGTCATATTTTTTGTTGCTGTAGAACCATTGACTGTGTCCAGTTTAAATTACAAAGCCTATTACTTCTCTTGCAAAATTCGCTATTTTAAAATTTACATAAACTGTGCACTGATGCCAACCAAATCGACTGAAACCAATCGAAGACCGCGAGTTTCTGGTAATCGTTAGGAATAAATGTAATGAACATGATCTGACTGCAGCCGGATATTTTAGACCAATGGTTTCAAGGTGTTTTTCGCCCCACATATTCAGTGGAAATAAAATTAAACCGTGATTTATAAATCTTTCTTAATCCATTCATTTTTAAATCTTGGTCTAGGTTGGAGATATAAATATTTTCTACTGATTTTCGACGCATATTTCCTTTTTTCTTTAATCTCTTTTCAATAAATTTGTTTTCATAATGCTAAATCTCTTAAGAGAAGATTATTCCCCTTCGAGTTTAATATAAAAAAAATAAAAAGACTTGACTACTTTCTTTTTTAATTTAACTTTCAGATTTTTAATAAGAGCTCATTTATATTGGGGATTATGGTTGTATTTTTTACGATATTTTTTTTAAAGTTGTTTCTAAATCCCTTCTACATTTACACATATAAATTTTTATTTTCGAATATTCAAAAAAATTTTTTTTTTTTTGACAAACAAAATAATTTTGAAAAAACTTATTGAAATTGCTTGCTTCTCTACACTCTTGCCAACAAACATAAAAGTTGCAGCAGTCCCCAATCTAAATAGGCTCTAATTAATTTTTTTCGAAAGGAGTATATTTTTCGTTCACACACAATTTTAATCAATAGTCAGAAGATTTTTCTACATTAAATAATTCTTTAGTAACCAGTTGTTGCACATTAAATGTTCTTATTATTTACCTTATTATTCCACATTTTAGTTTTACTTATAACAACTTCTTCTGAACTATATTCTTATATGGTTTCATTTAAACTAAATTCTCCAATTCGCATTAACGAAAGTCAAACTCTTGATATTGAATTTTCGTTAAATATTAATATAGATATTAAACAAATGATAATTTATTTAATTTTTATTTGTTTTAATCTATTTTATCAAAACTAATTGTTTAAATGCGTGTAATTTGAATATGAATACAAATGAAAGTTTTGATATTTCTTGACAATCATAAGATGGTCATATTAACACCTAAGTTCATTATAATAATCATCAGCATTAGCATAAATTTCATTCAATTGTCTGGCGAAATTGTTTTTGTTTTTATTAATTTGTTTTAATTTAAATTATCATAATTTATACATTTCTTTTTTCATTCGATTCTTTTATATATGTGTTTTTGTGGTCTGTCCCAGTAGTTTGGTTAAACTATCGTTATAATAAATAATAGAAAATTGCCGACTAAAATTGATTGTGTCTGTTAAGAGTTATCTTTATATAGACTGATGTTCTTCATGATTGTTAGTTTATAATCCATCAATTAATATTTCGTTGACTTCAATAAAAATTTAAATAAGTAGATATAGAATTTTGCTTATGAATGAATTTGTACCCGTAGGTGTTAAAAATTAGGTTTATCTTTATGTCCATCTAAAAATACGTTGTGATAGTAAAACAAGAAAAAAACGTAATATGTTGTAATCTCTAGGTGGGGACTATTTGGCTTTAATAATTTTATTTTAATATTTTTACACAAACGTAGATTTTGATTAGTTTTTTGTATCAACTAATTAGTTTGTATTTGATTTCTCACATAAATTTTAATATTATTTTATATAGATTTGTTTTTATTGCTTTAACGGAACTTTTTTTTGTTTAAAACTAGATTTTTTCTTATTGCTTTTTTTTAGCATAAATTAAGAATTTATTTAATACAATTTTTATTATACACTGCATGAATAAGATTTATTATGTTGGCGACTTTAGTCAGAAGAAAATTTTATAATATCTAAAATTTGTTTAGACTTAAATTTCTTTAGCAACTTTAAAACATTTAGACTAATGGGGTTTTAAATTCGATTTGTTTTAATGAGGTGCAGAAAATTTTTTTAATAATCATTAATATTTCTAACTTTTATGCCCTACACCACCATAGTTGCGCAAATATTTCCTACACCCACCTTAAAGTATATCGTTCGACTCAGAATCACTTTTTGATTCGATTTAACCATGTCCGTCCGTCTGGTTGGCTAGCTGGCTGTCCGTGTAAAGCTTGTGCGCAAAGTACAGGTCGCAATTTTGGAGATAATTTGATGAAATTTGGTACATAAGATTTTTTGGCACAAGGACGAAACCTATTGATTTTGGTAATAATCGGCCCATTATTTCACCTAGCCCCGTACAAGTGTTCTCCCGGAATGGAATTTTAACACTCAAAAATAATTTACCACAGCTCCCATATAAGATCCCATTTCGGGAATCACCAAAAAGTGCATAAATACATGGGAATCTTGGTATCGACGTAATATTCCGTAATAGTATTTTTTTATTTTCCACTTAATACAAGTATAGGTCCATAATTGAGTCCTTCCCGAATTTTGGTACACTTGCGCAATGTTGTAGTGTATCATATGGTCGAGCATGACCGACTATACCTTCTTCTCTCGTTTTTTTAAGATTATTTTTACATGTATTTCTAGAATTTAACTTATTTAAGATATCTAATACTCAACGCTTACTGGAGTCATTAGAATGTATGGATTTTGATGTGGTTAACACGAATCTGCTTTAAATTTATTTTCCATCTTAAAAAAATATTCAGGAAATGGCTATTAATTCTTGCATACAAAAATGTTATGATAATTTTTGTTTGTGTCTGATCAAATTAGAGTAAAAAATATAGGTTAGAAGCATGAGTATTTTCTTCTTATAACCTTAATTAACTAAATGTAGAAGTAAATTGTGTTTATATTTTTAAAATTTTTACATTTTAAAACTTCATTTGACTACTCTATCTTCTGGCCTATAGACTAGACTGCTATATAGGGTAATCATTCGAATATTGTTTGTTCGAATTATCGACAAATTAAAATCAAATGAAATCAAGAATTTGAATACCAATATATTCGAGCAAATAATGCCGATTAATCGCATAATTCGAGTAAAAGATATTTTAAATATTTCCTTTCATAAGTAGTTTTTATGATGCTTTAATGTTTCGAATCTTAAGAATTGCAATACATAGTTGAAGGTCGTTAAATAAAAATATTAACGTCATTTTTGAAATGGTTCAAAGTTTAAAGTGCTTTTTATCATTTTCAAAATGCAATAATTCATGATAAAACTGAACACGATAGAATTATTAGGGAGAGTTGTCATTTTTTTCAAGTCTTGTAAAGTCAATTAATTGAACATTGAAAAGAGAAAACAGAAATGCAGCCAGATAAAAATCCAAAAAATATATAATAAAATATTATACTGAGTCGTTTTTACTAAATTATATCAAAAATAGGATGAAAAGATAAATAAAATATTTTCCATTTTGGTGAAAATTTTGGTTTAATTCAAATACAGTAAATTATAATTCCTACATGTGCCTTTGGGAGAAAGAATTATTTATTTCATTATTTAATTGATATGATTTATAAGATGTTATGCATATTATTTACAAATTTAATAAGCAATAATATTTTTATTATTATTAATGTTCTGGAAGATGATCTTACGTTATCTTTTTTCACATAGATGTTTATCTAGCAATTTTGTTTAATTTTATTCAGGCGTATTGATTTCTTATTGTTTAGATTTATCGCTGGTGACGCACAACATATTCCTAAGAGGGAAACTTCCACAATATAAATATAAACATTGCGGCGATAATGTTTTTCCTTCTAAGCAATACGAATTCGAATCACTTTCGTATTTTTTGCTTGTAGAGATGTATAAAAAATTTATTTTTTATATTGAAAATGTTCACATTTGAAAAATAAATACCGAAAAATCCCGAATCCGGGGATTTGTAAAAACCAGTTCCTGTCCCTAGTTTACACTGATATTATTAGAAAATTTAAAGTTGCGAACAATTTTTTAACAAAATTGAACTAAAACATAATCAGTAGATCACTATAATACAAATAGCAGTATTTTATCTTAAAAACTGTATACTTTTGTATAATTTTAAATGATCATCTTAATGCATTCTAAATATTGAACATAATTGAACAATGATTTATAAAACATTCTAAATAAATCTCCGATACTTAAAAATATACAAATATTTTGAATCCAACTGAAAACCTCTGTTGTATATAGGTTAGTATGAGTCCAAATTAAAATATGAGAAAAAATCGCAAATTATTCCAAAGTGGATAAAAACTCATCTTTAAATTTAACTTTTATCAAAATGTATTGATAATCATCTTTAAATGCGTATCTTTTATTTTCATAACGTCACAAAAAGCACTTCGGGCTACCCTTAATAGGAACTGATAGTATATTAAAATTGCTAACAGATATTTCAGACATATGACAATTGATTAAACAGCTTACATTTGATTCAACAATTCGTAAAATATCTTTAACGGCAGTTATTAAATTTTGATTATTTATATTGTTTGAATCCAGAATTAAGTGTATTGAAGTTATTAGAGTATGCATTTTCTCTAAGTGTTTTCCAAATTAATTTGTTTTCAGATTCACTTTCAATAGGATTTTCAAGCATTGTTGCGTTAGAGATACTTTTGGTGATCTTATCATTTTCATTGTGGTGAGAAACCTTTAAGTCCCATAAAACAAAATATATTTTTCGTGGTATTATCTTATCCAATTATTATTCTCCAAGAAGGAAGACACCAAAATAATTCCAAAATTAAAAGACGTTATCGAATAAACTGCATTAAACATGTTCTAAATAGTGTGTCTTTTTCAAAAGTTTTCGACTAATTAAAATTTTCTGATAAAACGACTTAATATCATGAAAATAAATAGAGACTGATATTTTTAAATATATATTTCTGTGAACAACTTAAACTTAAATCGTATTTATTTTGCTTGCTTTCAGTCGCCATATTACCAATTCAGATTAGTTGGAATCAAATGTATATATGACCAACCCTCTAAATTGAAATACCTTAATGCATAGATATTTTGTTTGATAACTTTACATGATACCTTTAAATGTTGATAGTTTTGTTTTTTATTTTTTTTTTTATAAAGTAGTTGCAATAATAACAACAATAAAGGTAAACAGTTAAAATGGTGCCATTATGACTTGAATGACTTGACAGTAAACAATAACGACAGACAGCGCCATCCTAGAGCGTTCTCACCAATAACAAAAAATAACAACAACAACTTATTAAAATTGTTTATAAATATAACAGGTGCATTGACACCAACAACAAGCGGCATGTATATAAGTATGTTTGTTTTGTTGAAAGCATGCGTACAACAATTGTTTTCACCAACAAAAAACACAATACGAATAAACAAAACAATTTTCCAAAACAAAAACGAAAAAAGTTAAAAAAGAAAAACAACAAACATCTAATAACAAGTGTTTATTATAGAGAGCTCCTTACAACACATACAATGAGTATTTTATAAAAGAGAGAGTAAACTAAACAAAACGGAAATTAATAATAAGAGCTTAAGAATTTTTAACATAAACTGAGGAAAGCTTAAATAAGAAAAATCTTGAGAAAATATTCGTTTAGACCATCAAAAACAACTGAAAACTAAAAAAACAAAAAATATAATGAAAATTCAATGAAATTTTCTTTTCAGTTCGTGTTCAGATCCCTAGATATTAAAACGTTCAAAAAGGAAAACGCCTAAAAAGAAACGCATTATATTATTAAGAAAATTATATCCTAGAAAATAGAAAAAAAAATACTAATGCTCAAGTGAATTACAATTTTTTTATAATTATTTAAAGAAGAAAGTGGAAATTAGTGAAATTAGTAAAATATTTAAAAAATAAATAAAAAATTAAAAATGTTTAAGTAAATACCTCAACGAAAAGTCCTTATTAATAAATATGTTTAAAACAATTTCATCTTTCAATTGCTGGCAATTGAATTTGTAGAAAATTGACCACCAACAAGGTTAAATTTAACAAAAAAATAAAAAAATAAAATAAAATCGGTATGTTACTTAATACAGTATGAGGGTACAATAATTTCTTTATCATTTTTTTTTATTTTTAAACGAATCAATTAATTAAATAATAAAAATAAATATACATTCAAATAAAATAAAAAAAAAGAAATTGTATGTATATATGGTCATACATGATACTAAATGATTGTGTGTATATTAAGGTTTTTTTTTATTATAGCAGTAGGAGGAAGAAAAAAAAGAATCAGAAAAAGAAGAAAACTAAATGAAATTGTGTATATGTAAAAATTTCAATACACGACGTACATAGTTATTATACCTTTACAGTTTTACTAATATCAGGCTGCCAGTCGACGTACATTTCAACATGTAGACCTACCCGAACTATTTGAGTGTTGCCACAAAGAGTTACATAGTTGTTAAATATATCCCTTAAATGTTTACCATTTAATTGTAGAATTTATTTTAATGGTTTAGTGAAATAGAAGCAAAAAAGGAAAATAAAAAATTTTTCAAACAATTAACTTTTTTAAATTTTAATAAAAATAAATTATGAAATTTTTAAAACTTTTTATTATAACTTGTCCAAAAATCGAATCATAACTTTTTTACCACATTACTGTATGTGTATACCTCTCAATATTTTTAAAGTTGTGAGCTTCTTGTTAATAATGAAATCCCAAAGAATTATACAGATGGTTTTTCTCATACAAAAAGATGATCTTTAGCTACTTTTTTTAGCTAAGGATCAGTTTTTTTTTTTGAATAGTTCTTGGACAATTGGATCCTTTAAATTACATGGTGGTCCTTCGAGCTGAATATATTTGTCCACCATGAACTTGTTGTTGTGTGGACAAATAAAATATTAAAAAATCAGTTTTCGCACAATTAATCGTAACTCTACAAAAAATGTAGAAGCTGTTTATGTATGTGATTATAATTATGCTTAGCCCCAATAATTATAAACAGAGGGTGGGTTTTTGGGGAAGAGAAAAGAAAATATACAAATTGATTAGTGAGAAATTAATTAGATATAAGATGCTCACCTTTATAAGAACTTGAGGACCAGTTGAGATTAATAAGCGTTATTTTCAATTTTAATATTAATAGTAGTACAATTTTATTGGAATTAAATTCACTTTAACAATTTCAATGTTTGAGTTATATGGTTTATCTAACCATATAACTCAAACATTGAAATTAGAGAATTCAATTTTATATAATAACTCCAAGACAACTTTAATTGGTGGTAAACAATAAAGTAGAGAATAATACTTTTAACCTTAGCGGTTGACAAAAATGAAGTGACTTTTTCAGTATTAGTTTATTTATAAAAAGGTTCGGTTTTGGCGGACATTTTAAATGTTGTAACGAGTGCTAAACTTCGCAATTCAAGGCTTAGTTTGGACACAATGTCTTATAAGTGTTAATATGCATCAAAAGGATGAATAGAAGTAAAATTCTTAAAAAATAGTGGAGCGAAACGGAAAATTTTTGGTCATAAATCGATATCTCGTAAACTACTAGTTGGATCGAATTCAAATGTATGAAATGTCAAACTTTTCTAAGTATCTCAAGTAAAAGTGTAGGCGTTTTTTTAATCTAAAGCTTTTTAATGATATTTACATAAGAAATAATAGTGAATAACATTTAAACTATTAATTATTTAGTGGATGCTAAATCTTGGAAAAAAGATCAAGCAAAATTTTATTTTTAACTGTTCAACACATATTAATTGTGTTATCACAGGCATAATTTATGTTCTCCAAAAATTTATACATTTCATTTCGATCCAACTTGGGGTTTAAGGAATACAGATTTATTATCAACAAATTTATGTTTTGTTCCATTGTGCACCACCTTTTAATAATTCTCTAACGTTTGAACCGTTGGAGATATCTCAATGAAATTGTCAGAGCTGAGAAGTTTTCGAGTTGATTTGGTGGAGCACAGGTTTCTAGGTGGTCAAGGTGTAATGGGTGGCACTCCGAAGTTGGACATTTCGGGTATGTAATTATTTTGAAAAATCGTGTTTTGGAACCACTATGCTATGACAGGCGCGGATCCATGGTGAGGGAAAAAAGGAAATTTCCCTCCCCAAAATGAAAACATTTAATGAAAAATATGTTCAAAATCTTAAAATTTAGGGAAATTGTTTTGAAAATCATTATATTTTTCTCCCACAAAAGCCTTAGCTGGATTCGCTATGAAATATACACAATCGATTTGTAGACAAATAGACTTATTCAAAAATATTGTAAATAAATAAAATTTTAATTTTCTGACATTTAAACGAAAGTAATTATAATTTAAAATTTTATCCTTTTTTTTTTGGCGATTTTTACTTAAGTAAATAAGAATATCGACTGTTGATGGCATCACAGATAAAAACATGTTAACAAATCTGTTATGTTTTGTTTCCATTTAATATTCTTTTTAGAATATGACAGTAAGAGAGTACAAAATTGATGTAATACAAACCCCCGTTTACTCTCCTACAACACGTGCTCTCTTTCTCACAAACAAAACTTCTTGTTTTTCTTCTTGTTTTGAAAAAAAAAAAGTATAACAGTGCGTATGAATGAATTTTTATTTTGTTCTTTTCATGCAAACAATTTCGAGCACGTATACGTATGAGTGATTTGTTGACCATATACTTGTTAAGTACATTTTTTGGGGTGTAGATTTAGGTGTTTACATATTATTGTTGTAAATGACATAAAAAAACAAATTGCAGCTTTTTGTATTTTTATTTTGAAATAGAAATATTAAAAGCTTGACCATAACCAATATCAATGTCATCACAATATATAAAAAAAGTTATTTAGTTTCTTTTTTTTTTATTTTATTGTTATTATTGTAGGTATATTTTATTATTTATATCCTCTTTTTTATTTTACATATGCAAGCGAAGAAGGTTTAATTTTTCATGTCGTTGTATTTAAACTTTCTTTAGTTTATTTTATTTTTTTCTGTTTGCTGTTCTTTTGTTTATCCTGTCATGTTTTTTTTTTCTTTTCGTTTTAATGCCCTATACTATACAAATATTAATATTAGACAAAAATAAATTTAGTATTAGTAGAAATCTCGTGACACTTTTTTGAGAATCTGCCGGAAATTACCCATAAGTACAAACATATGTAAATCCCATATAAGTATTAATATCAAAATATCATAATAGAAAATGATTATATTTTTATTATTTATTTTTAAGCACAAAAACATTATGTTATAAGGTGTAACATATGGTCGGACTTGACCGATTTTATCTATCTTACTTGTTTTTGTTTGTTGTCGTTCATTTAAGTAGAAAAACAATGAAAGCAAAACACATAAAAAATGTACTCATCTAAAAAGATTTTTTATTTTATTTATTTTTCTTTTTATCATTATTTTCTTTAGTTTCTTTATTATAAACGAGTGAATATACAAGTTGTTGTCGTCCTTTTGGCGCTAACTAACATTTAAAATGCCATCTATTATTATGGTACTTGAGTTAAACAGACAAGCAAAGTTATTTAAATGTAAATTTAAATAGTTTCATATTTCATAATTACTTCTCGTTATTGTAAAATTTCTCTGTCTCACTCTTTATCTGAATGTGTGTGCAACTTTTATTGCAATAAAAATGAAGCAAAAAATAAAAAAACGGAAGCTTTCTGCAAAAAGGGACATTTATTTAATTAATGCAAATTAACGGTTAATTGGATATTAAATGCAAATGTTATTACATCAATTATATTATATATTTTATTTATTTATCATTTATCCTTAATGAAATAAATTAAAACTATTGTTCTTAGCACATAATATAATGATGTTGAATTATAATGAATTTAGGGAGAATAAAAAAATAATTGGTTAATTATATATCCTTTATAACTTTGTAAATTAGCAACACTAATTTTTCTGACCAAAAATATATTTTTATACGAAAAATCAAAAAAACTGAAGAGAAGACAAAATTAATCTAAGATGATTTACTTTTCAGAACAAATATCGATTTTTATATGAAAAATCCTTAGCAACTTTGTAAATACGCATTTGTTTGAGAAAACAAATTTTTCTAACTAAAAATCCTTTTTATATAAATAACTATAAATCGCTTATTTGAGAAAACATGCTTAATCTGAGGTCACTATATTTTTTTAAATCAAACATTGTTTTATTTGAAAATTTTCGATAAATAATAATAATTCTTAAATCCTTAATAACTTCGTAAATAAGCGTTTATTTGAGAAAACAAGCTTAATCTGTGATCACTACTTTTTCTGACCAAAAATCGATTTTTATACGAAAAATCAAAACAAATCTTAAATCCTTAATAACTTCGTAAATAAGCGTTTATTTGAGAAAACAAGCTTAATCTGTGATCACTACTTTTTCTGACCAAAAATCGATTTTTATACGAAAATCAGAGAGACACACATCCTTAAATCCTTAGATAACCTTCGTAAAATAAGCCGTTTCTATTGAGAAAACAAGCTCTTAATCTAGGTGATCACTACTTTTATCTGACCGCCAAATACGATTTTTAATACCGAAAAGATCAATAACAAATTCTTACAAAAATCCTTAATAACACTCTCGTAAAAATAAGCGTTAATATTGAGAAAACAAGCTCTATCTGTGAAATCTACTTGAACATTTTTTCTGACGAAAGAAATCTGATTTTAATACGAAAAACTCAAAACAATATTTATCAAATTCAAATGCATATTAATGTATTCATCTTTGAATCCTTTGATAATTTATGTATGGTACATATATAGACGATGTACCATTTTAAGAACAATTTATTTTACATATTTCAATTGAAATTTTCAAAATATTTTTTAATAACCTAAATATTTGACTGCTGTATGTACAATAGTATGTATAACATTTTTAATACCGAATTTCAAAAAAGTGCCTTCATTTGTGTGGAGATAAAAAAATTGAAAATACCAAAATATTACGGTTCAATTATATCATTTACGTGATCTGGACCATTTAATAAAAATATGAAAGAAAATCGAAGTCTAATTTATATTAAGCAAAAAAAATTAAAATATGTGTTCATTCTGCAAAATTAAAATTTTAGTAAATATTTTGGAAATTGTTGATAGTCTCATTCAATACTATTAATGTGTGCATTCATTTAACGCTTTAGTTGCACAAATAATATTTTTGGATTTCCGGTTGATTTTGTTAATTTGGTTAAGTTAATTTTAACGGAAAATTTATGGTAAATAAGAATATAAATGTCCTCAAAAGATAAAATTGATGAAAGAAAGCGGCGAATCGGTGTGAAATGTTAGCTAAATTTCGAAAACTCTTTTTTTATTAGATTATTATAATGGTTTTGAATAGACTTATTATGTTTTTCATAATTTTATCAATATCTAAATGTAATAAATACATACACGCGACTTTGGGAACTAATTAGATAAAATAGACCCTCTTACTTATGATGAGTTAAATACGAGTTATCTTCAATAGTAAATGGATACATTTTGAACTTTTTTTGTATGGCACTTTAGTGTATATGTATGTATTAATTATTGTTATATACATATGTGTACATCTTTAACCCTACGGTAATATTAAGGACTTAAGATTTGCGCACTTCATAAAAAATGCAATAATTAGTTTTTACGTTTATAAAAATTAATTATAAAATTTAAAAATGTTTCTAACGTCTATTAATATGTACCAAGTTATATTGACCAAGTTTTGCAATACTAAAAAAGTTATGGTCGTCAAAACCCTATTTAAGGAGAAAAATTGTATGAGGACTTGGTAACCATTATAAA
>MINK01172915.1:0-22755 GCA_001735545.1 Phormia regina
ATGGTGTAGGGTATCATATGGTCGGGCTTGACCGACTATACTTTCTTCTCTCGTTTATTTGTTAATTTGCCAAAATTCTGAAAATTTTTCATTTTTGGACTTATTGTCCTGAATTTTATAAATAGTTACAAAAAATATCTTAATGCTAACATATGTGTTAAAACAAAATTTGGAGGCCGTTTTAGCCAAAGTTTTCTCCTCAAGTCTAACACAAACTTTGTCTGTTAAAAAAAGTTTTTTTAAATTTTATTCTTAAATTCAAAAATGTTAAATATACCCTTATATATTGGTTAAACAAGCAAAAAATATTTTCTAAGCCACGCCCTTAACAACTGGTGTATGAGCATTTTAATGAAAATACTCAATTTTTGAAATAAGTTTTCCCCGGACTGGAATTTTGGGTATTTTGGTATAAACAAGTGGGGTATTTTTTATTACCCTGTATTTTCATTGGAATACCTGTACTTGTTTTAATTTTCAAATATTAAAATTATTTCACTTATGGTCAAGAGAAGTTTCACCAGATTTTATTTAGTTTTACTAATAAGGAAAGTTTTTTCTCTAGGTGTATTAAATATATCGAATCAAGTAAAGGTATAATTTTTCCGAATCTTAATTACAGTTAATCCTTTATCAATTTAAAAAAAATGTATCATATTAAATTATTTGAGGAACGGATCATAATTCATCAGGACTTCAATGTTCAATACAAAAAATACAGCTAAATTAGCCACACTTATTTTGAGTGCATAAACAAAAATAAATGTCTTTAAAAGAGCTGCAGCTGCAGCAGTAGCATCATCTCTATCATCAGCAACAACAATAACAATATACCAAAAACACAATAAAATCTAAGAATAGTTTTCTAACCGTTTTGTCGTATGAGTGACAGCACGAAGGACTAAAGAGGCTGCACTAACTGTAACAGTACTAAAAAAAAGATACTAGTGGTAACAAAAACTATAAGCAAGAAACCCAAATGTGTTCTCGATAAATTGCCATTATTCTCAATATTTTATTATTGCTATTGTTGTTGCTGTTGTTGTTCATAGCAGTCGACATTGTTGCCATTTTATTTTATATATATTTTTTTGTTTTGTTCTTACTCTACCGATGCTTCCTTAATATTTAGTGTATGTGAGTGTGTGTGTTTGTGTGTCATTTGTTTTTTGCCATCATTGTTGTCCTTTACAGTGGTGCACTTTTCCTCATTTTTGCTATTTTTTCCCATTTCTACTTCGTCTACATTTTATTCATGAGTTTTTTTATTCTTCTTCTTAAAGTTGTTGTTTTTATCTAAATGTTAGAGTTGTTGTTTTTGTTGGTGCATTTTAATGTCAAAGTGTGTGTGTGTATGTTTGTTGTTTTTTTTCCTGCATTAGAAAAGTTTTCTTGAAAACAATTGTTTTTTTTTTTGTTTTTTTCTTTCTGATAGTGATAGTGTTTGGTGTAGTTTAATTTTTTTTGTTGTACCAATATATGAGTGTGTCAGCTTGGCACTGAACAGTTTCTCTATAGTTTTTGTTGTTTCTAAAGCGAAAGAGTGACTCTGTATGTGTTCATTAGTTTGTGTGGTTTTATAGTTTAGTTTTGAACCATTTAGGGACAAAAAATATCTCAAAGTTTCTTCGATATTAATAGAAATTATCATGTGATATCCTTGAGGATGTTGCTGTTTTTTCTTCTTGAATATTATTGCCAAACTAATACATTGAAATATCTCTTATATACATGTGTATATACAAAAATGCTATCACTACTTTATATATTTGTCATGATTTATTTTTGCAAAGGGCTTTCTTGTTTTATTTTTTTTAATTCTCTTAAGAGTTTATAAACTAAAATTCGGTGAAAATTTTCATCTCTTATTAAAAGGTAGTTTATACTTTTAATAGTATTAATTTGAAATCTTATGAAGTAAATGTATAGTAATCCAACATGCCAAAGATAAATATTAAATGAATAAAATTTGCGAAAAGGCTTCAGACTTAACAAATTAAATTAAGATAATTAATTATTTCAGTATTTTATGAAATTATATAAAATATATGTTCATTTTTGAAAAAAATATTTCTCATTATGTAGTTTTTCTAAAAGAAAAATTTATATCAAGTATCTTCTGATTTCTCGCCCGAATTGTGATATATTTTTTTCTTCCACAACTTTACCTTTTTCATATTTGATGTGGTCAATTTGGACACTATTGCAGAGTGACTATAAGATTTTTTTTGAAAGCTTATGACCTTTTCTACAACTTTGCCATATATTTCAATTCGTGACAATTAGTAGTTTAGAAGAAACAGATTATTTATCAACATATTTATAAGTTAGCTGCTTGGTGTATTTTGACTATATTTTTAACTTCTTAGATTTTTTATTTTATTAAAGGGTTTGTCTAGACAAACCCACAAAGAAAAAATCTTTATCTTTTGTCTATTTTGGATTTTTATTTTTTGATGTTCTTTCATTTTGGCGTTTTTTGCCTTTTATCGATTTTTTATTTTAGCGTATTTTATGTTTATTTTAATTTTTACGATCCTTTTTATTTTGGATTTTTTTGGCAATATTTTTAGTTTTTGCGATTTTTTTAATATTGACGTTTTTTTTTTGTTATCGGTTTTTTTATTTTTGGATTTTTTCGTTCTGACGTTTTGTATTTTTTTTTTTATTTTGACGTTTTTAGTTTTTGTTTTTTCTATTTTGTTTTAGCGTCTTTTATGTTTATTTTAATTTTTATTTTCACGATGTTTTTTATTTTTTGCGATTTTTTAGTTTTGACGTTTTTTTTTGTTTTACAGATTTTTTGTCGTTTTTTTATTTTAGCATATTTGATTTTTTTATTTTCACGACCTTTTTTATTTTATTTTGTTTTTTTTTTAGTTTTTGCAGAATTTTTTAGTTTTCTTTTGTTATCCGTTTATTTTATTTTTAAGATTTTTTATTTTTTTTATTTTAGCGTATTTTATATTTATTTTAATTTTTATTTTCACGATCCTTGTTAATTTATTTTTAGGTTTTTTTTGGCAAGTTTTTGCGTTATTTTTTTTTAATAGTGACGTTTTTTTTTATTCGTTTTATAATTTTGAAAATTTCTTTATTTTTGGATTTTTTCATTCTGACATATTTTGCTTTTTTCTGCCTTTTTGTTTTAGCGTCTTTTATGTTTATATTAATTTTTATTTTCGCGATGTTTTTTATTTTGAATTTTTGTTGGCATTTTTTTTTTGTTTTGACGTTTTTTTATATAATATATTGTTTTAAAGATTTTTTATCGTGTTTTTGTTTTTACATATTTGATTTTTATTTTAATATCTATTTTAATATTTTTAGTTTTAACGTTTTTTTTGTTATACGTGTTTTTGTATTAATGATTTTTTATTTAAGCATGTTTATTTTAATTTATTTATTTTCACTTTCTTTTTAGTTTAAATTTTCCGATTTTTTTTTTAGTTTTGACGATTTTTTACTACACATTCTTTTCTTGTTTTAAATAATTTTTTATTGTTCTTTCTGTTTTTGTTATCCGTTTTTTATTTTGAAGATTTTTTCGTTTAGACTTTTTTGTTTTCATTTAGGTGTTTTTTTTTAATTTTTGTTTTGAAGATTTCTTTATCTTTTTTTATTTTATTTTGGATTTTTTTCCCAGTTTTTGCCATTTTTTTAGCTTTGACGTTATTTTGTTATCCATTTATTTTTAAGTTTTGAAGATTTTTTATCTTGCAAATCAATTTAGTTCTTGGTATATTTTTGATTTGATGCTTCGTTTTTAATTATTCGTTTTTTTTCTGGCGTTTTTTGGCTTTGACTTTATTTAGTTTAACGATTTTTCAATGTCCAATCTTGTTGTATTTTCTTCATTTTAGAGTTTTTTATTTGACTATTTTTGATTATTTTACTTTGATTTATTTCCGTTTTTGCTTTTTTAAACAAATTTTTATCTTTTGACGTTTTTTTTTTTTTTATGTTTTCATTCTTATTCATAATTTATTTTGTCAATTTATTTCACTTTTGCGTTTTTTTCACGATTTGTTTATTTTATTTTTAGCTTTTTAACGTTTTTTTTTTTGCTTTTTGGTGATTTTTTTTGGAAAATTTTCAATCTTGTTGTTTTTTCTTTATTTTGATTGTTTTGCTTATCGATTTATTTTCGTTTTGACCTTTTTTCCCAAAATTTTAAAGTTTTGTCCTTTTTTTTGTGTTTCTTTTGTTTTGTTAATTAATATCGCTTTTACAGATTTTTTATTTTCGCGATTTTTTTTTTGTTTATTTTGATTTAGACAAAATTTTTCAATTTGTACGTTTTTATTTTAGCGCTTTCAAATAGTTTTTATTATTACAATTAATTTTCATTCCGAACTTTTATATGTCTTAGAAACCCATGAACATTAAAAAATGTTTAGTAACCACTTTTGTTTACATTTGGCTATTTAGCGATTTTTTCCAATTTGGTGATTTTTCTGTTTTGATATTTTTTGTCTTTTATTTGACTATTTTTGATTATTTTACTTTGATTTATTTCCGTTTTGCTTTTTTAAACAAATTTTTATCTTTTGACGTTTTCTTTTTTTTATGTTTTCATTCTTATTCATAATTTATTTTGTCAATTTATTACACTTTTGCGTTTTTTTTTTCACGATTTGTTTATTTTATTTTTAGTTTTTAACGTTTTTTTTGTTTTTTGGAGATTTTTTTTGGAAAATTTTCACTCTTGTTGTTTTTTCTTTATTTTGATTGTTTTGCTTATTGATTTATTTTCGTTTTGACCTTTTTTCCCAAAATTTTAAAGTTTTGTCTTTTTTTGTGTTTCTTTTGTTTTGTTAATTAATATCGCTTTACAGATTTTTTATTTTCGCGATTTTTTTTTTGTTTATTTTGATTTAGACAACATTTTTCAATTTGCGCGTTTTTATTTTAGCGCTTTCATTTATTTATTCAAATAGTTTTTATTATAACAATTAATTTTCATTCCAAACTTTTATATGTCTTAGAAAAACATGAACATTAAAAAATGTTTAGTAACCACTTTTGTTTACATTTGGCTATTTAGTGATTTTTTCCAATTTGGTGATTTTTCTGTTTTGATATTTTTTTGTCTTGTGTTTGTTTTTCTTAAAGATTTTTCTAAATCTGTTCTTTTATATGAAAAACAAAAAATATAAGAACAATTATTTTTATAAAAAATGTATTGTTTAAAATATGAATTAAAATTTGTTTCCTAGTACTGTTTAAAATGAACATTCAAATCATGAATTTCTGAATGACATCGAACCTTCGTATTCAGTATATGATAGCACAAAGAGAACTCTAAATAATATATCAATTATATATTTATATTATTAATTATATTATGTATTGATTTAATGTTGTAAGTTTGTCCGTTTGGTTGTCTGTCCATTTAAATCTTATGAACAAACTAAAATTTTGTTATAAAGTGTCATGAAATAAATTTCGTTTTTTCCTTTTAAAATTTTGAATTTAAAAATGTGTTTATTAAGGTATTAACATTGAACAAATTATTGTATGCAGCTATTTAAAAAAATGTATTCGTTGCGTATGATTAATATGTATTTAAAAATATTATTCATACTTTATTGCTGTCAACTACTACACAGTGGGGTCAAATGCAGATTTTTTGGTAATAGATTTGTATCTCCTAAACTACTACACGAAATAAATTGAAATGTATGGAATAGTTGTAGAGAAGCACCTAAGCTTTCAGAAAAACTTTTACGTGGTCACCTCGTGATAACACAAGATAAGATATAGGGTGTCAAAGTTCTCTACCTCGAGTAAAATAAATATAGTTTATTTTAAAAAATTGTCAACAATCGATTTGTAAAGATTAATAATTTAGAAAAATAGTGAAAATATTATGCTAACATGCTGTTCTGTGTTATTAAAAAAATGTCGTTTAAAAAGTTGACTCTTTTCATAAAATATCCATTCCTGTATTTGTTTTTTGTCGGACGGGAAGTTATTAAGTGTCAAGTTATTGTAAATGTATTTTTTGATAAAATAACGTTAATAAATTTAAAAAAGCTCATGTGAAATTTTTTTATTTAATTTTTGTTTTAATCGGTAAAAATTTCACTTCTTTCTAAAATGTAGGATGACAGGAGCAAACATAAATCAGTTCAAAATTTATTTATTAATCATTTATGAAGCCTTATTTTTTTGAAATACACAAAGAATTTTTTTGTTAGCGGAACCTTGAGAACAAAAGTGAAAGAATTGTTCAATATTTTTTTTAAAAAAGTATCCATACTAATTTCAGAGTGCTGATTTTGAATATCTTTCTCGTCTAGACAAATTGAGATAATTGAAAAATTCTTTCAGCATATTATTTTGGAATTTATAGAAAAACTACAGAATATTTTTAAAAAAAAATTACATCATATATTTCAGGAGTTACTTCCAAAAAAGAAAATAAAGTCAAGGCATAAATTGTAAAATTTTAAATTCAAGCTTAATTATCTTTTTAACTGTAAGATATAACTTTAGATTGCCATGTACTTCATAGAAATACGAGCTGATTGACCATGCGTTGCATGGATTTTATTGAACAAAAACGTATATGAATTAAAATTAAATTTGTATGAAAAATTAGAAGAACAAAAAAGTAGAAAAAAAAAAAAATTACCTGTTATGTATTCACATTCACTTAGGACCACATACCCTTAATTTCATATTTCTAGGTTCATAATTATATAAAATTCAAAAAGTACCATTTGAAGAACATAAAAGTATCACAAAGTTCTTTCTTATTAATACTCATTCGCTTAGTACCACATGTCCTTAATGATTCATTGTTATGAATTATAGATTATTCAAATTCATGTTTCTAGGTTCATAATTATTGAAAATGCAAAAAGTACCATTGTAAGAATGAATAGGTTCCACAAAGATCCCCCTTGTCAATTCTTTCCAACATTGGACTATGCATATTTAATTTCATGTTTCTAGGTCAAATAATACAGAAAATGCAAAAAGTACCACAAAGTTCATAATCTTGAATTTTTTCCTACATGACCATGTAATCTTTAAGTACCACTCTTGTGAATTCTTTTCAACATAGGACTACATTTTCTTAATTTCATGTTTCTATGTCTAATGTAATTGAAAATTCATTATTAAGTTTCAATAAAATGTAATTTCCCGCCTTTATTCCTTATTTGGTCCTTTTGTTTTCACCTTTCGAAGTATCAAAAATTGTATTCCAATAAATTTATAATTTCTAAACATTAAAATCCTCTTATGACTATTTCAATAAATATAAAAAAAATGTTTTACGAAAAAAGTACCAAAAATAGGTACGATTTTTACCCCATAAATGTTTGAATTTCTAAAAAGTACCAAATTTGTATTTTTTCTTTTTTGATAAGTTAAGAATAGGACATAAATTGTATCTGTATGTTGATTGGTTTCGAAGATATACATAGTGTCAAAAAAGTACCAGACTTTTACATAAGTTGCCGAGATAGTCAAATTTGACACGCTGTAGCTTATTTTCTATTATCACGGGGTGACTACAATATAATTTTTCTAAAAGCTAAATTCCTCCTCTATAACTTTTCCATATATTTTAATTTAATTCGAGCAGTAGTTAAGGAGATACAGATTTATTACCAAAAAATTTGTATTTGACCCCACTGTTTACTATATGTTCTAACATATTATTATAAATATTATATATTTTTTTCATAGTGTATGTATGTCTAGTCTAATCTAAACTTGTTTGTTTTTTAATATTTTATTAATATTAATCAAGATTAATAATTTATTTACATGTTAATTCCTCTATAATTTCTTGTTTCTATTTTTTTTTTTCAATTTCAGATTTTCGTATTCAACATATCAGCTCCAAACAACTACTATAGTATGACTAACTAAATGAACGTTTTAATAATAAACGAAAAAAATATATTATCAAATAAATTTGTCACTAACAATAGTTAAAACAATTATCAATCCCTTATTAAAAAAAAAGAAAAATTCAACCAACATGCTAAACAATAAATGTGTGGAAAATTTATGGAACATGATAAAATTTTGTTAAAATAAAAAATAAAAAAATAGTTTTTGTCTTAACAAACAGACAAACAAATTATATTTTAAATAAATTTATAGAAAATGAAATAAAATAATTATGATAAATAATAATACCAACAACAAGAACAAGAGTATGATGACCAAAACTAAAGTAAATGAAATATATGAATCATGTAATCAACAACAGAACCAGAAACACAAGCAGCAGCAGCAACAACAACAATCAGGATTACATAGTAACAAACAACAACAACAACGACAAAATTACAACAACTTGTATAACAATATTGGTCATTAATTATAGTGTGTGAATTGGTAAAAAAAGAACAGAAAACAAAAAAGCATAATAATAACAACAACAAATAAAAAAATAAAAAATAAACAAACGGTTGAAAGGCAACTGCTAACAAAAACAACAAAAAAAAAATATCATTTAGTGAGTAATTGAATAGATCAGAAGGAAAAACAATAAAAAAATTCAGTTTATTAAAAAAACAACAACAGACAATCCCCAACAAACAGGAAATCTATTTCCGATTTCTGCATTTCATTTATTAACATTTCTCTTGCACTCTCTCTCTCTTTCGCTCTCTAGCCCTCACCTCATATTCACTCTGTTGCTTTTTTATTTAAATTGATTTGTGTGTTGTCACACGTCTCATTCACTTAAATTGACAGGAAGTTCATTGTTTTTTTTTTCGTTTTCACTTTTGAAGGTGTGTATGTGAGTGTGTGTAAATTAGGGTGTGTGTTTGTATATTTAATAATGATGTATGTATTTGTTGTTGTTATAAATAAGCGTTTGACAGTTAATCAAATTCACCTAAAATAATTTCTTTTTAATTGTGTTTATTTGGAAAAATCGAATTTTAGCTTTTAATTTCCAGTTAAATTTTCTTTAACCCTTAAAAAAAACACTGGGCTACAAAATGATAATAATTAGAAGCATTTTCAATGTAATATATACGAATTTGTAGATATGGGTAAATAAGTTATATCAGTCGCGGATCCAGCATAAACTTTTGGGGTAGGAAAATATAATGATTTTCACAATTTTAAGATTTAGTGCAAATTTTTCATTTTTGAGATGGAAATTTCCATTTTTTCCCTCCCCGTGGATCTGCGCCTGAGTTACATATAAAGGATAAAAAAATTATATTTTCGGTCTTCGCATAAAACCACAGCATAATTTTCTAATCCTATGATCATTTTTTATATGTTTTATTTGTTTATTGAGGGCCTTACTTTGTTGTTGTTGTCCTTTACAGCCTTCCAGCTACAGTTACATATTTCTAATCTATAGGACTTAGTCAAGTGGGACCTTAATTTGTGAAACACTTCCCATCACTTTAAAAAATTATTCATGTAAATTATTTTGGTTTTTCAAAAATTTGTATGGAAATTTTTTCAAAAAGAGATGAAGCGATTTATGAAATAAAGGGGTGAATCTGTCTCATAATATGTGTTTAAATCCTAAAAACTAAATAAATTAACACTATTCGATCTCTACCGAGATCATAGTTTACTTCATGCTCCTACTATTAACGGGGTGGAAAGTCGGCTCTGTGACTGAAATTCAAGAAAACAGATCTTGCAAGTGGATTGGAGTGAGTCTCTAGTTTGAGTATATATTTTTCACTGAGCTTCCTAAACTCGTATATTACAAATGGAACTTTTAAGTCTCTTTGGATATTCTCATTTATTATGTACCATTGTGCACCCGTCATGGTCCTAAGAATCTTTGATTTGGGCCTCTGCAAAATATCGATACTTTTATTACTGGCTGTTCCCCATAATTGGATGCTGTATGTCCAAATTGGTTTTAAAACGGTTTTATACAGGATGACTTTATTGTCAAGGTTTAGTTTTAAATGACTGTTAATTAGCCCGGGAAGAATAGAAGCTATGAAGTCTCTTGATTTCTAACCAAGAAAAAATGCTGCATACCCAGAAGCAAGTTTGTAAGGGAGAGATAAAATAACTCTCCCTTACCAACCCGCTTCAAGAAGGCATGATTTTTGTTCGTGATGTCCCACTTGGTAGGGCTCTTTGCTGCACTACGTATTAGGTTCACACATGCCTTTATTATGCGCATTTTAAGGCATCATAGATTTGATGATATAATGCTTATTTTATGTGAATCTCTTAAAGATCCCAATAGCTATAAAAGTATGCCTTTATAGGAATTGGGAGAAGGAGGTCATTCGCTTACAATTCTGCATCCACGTAAGCGAGAGAGGATGCAGGTTGTAATTCGGTAAAAAAAGATATGAGCCTAATTCAAATGTGCATCAATGATGTGCTATCGGCAGGCATGAATAATTTTGTACTGCTTACCAGTACCTAAAGAATTTTTGCTGGGATATGACGACGCCAAGTTAGTCGCTTATCTAAGTGAATGCCAAGGTATGCAACATGATCTGACTGCGGTATATTTATATTGTTAAGTGTAACTGGAGGGCAGTTTATTTTTCTTAGGGTGAATGTAACATGATTACTTTTCATTTCATTAACTCGAATACTACAGTTTTTCAACTATATCTCCCCCACACGTCTGAGATAAATATCTGATTGGCTAGATGGTATCTGTGGTTTTTCATGAGAAATGAGTATTGCAGTGTCATCAGCAAACATTGAAACAGTCAGTTCATCACACATATACAAATCAGAGGTATAAATTAGATATGAAGTAGGTCCAAGGACACTTCCCTGCAGAACACCGAGTTTTATTTCAAATTTTTCTGTCATAAAGTCATTATATTTTATCCTAAATAGATTATATTTATAGATTAAGCCTTTGTGGCAATCTTTGTCGAATGCCTGTGCGACAAGCATTCGACCGATTTTCGTAAAAAATAGGACTATATTTTATATTTACATAAAACTTACTTGTGTCAAATATTTACATTTTGATAATAACATGTCAAAGGGATTTATGCCTGTTAAATTGTTTTTATGAAGATAGGTTTATATATGAGCTAAGGTTTGATCTTCATGATTCATATGTGTCAAATTTCATTTAAATATTGCAATTTTTTTAAGAAATTTAAGATCGCTAAACCTTTAATCGGTGAGGATATTTGTATGGAAGTTAGGTTAAAAAATATATCGATCATAACCATAAGAAATCTGTGTGATCAATTTTTTATGTGTAAAATTGCATCCTATAGTTTGGCTACAAGTTTTACATGAACGGTCAGACGGGCGGAATAGATTCAGAGAGTGGCTTTAAACCGATTGAAACAAAAATTGTTGGGTTTTAGCCGAATATATTTGAGTTTTATAAACATTATTACAAACTCATAATATCCTCCCCACCCATGGTGGTGTAGGCTGTTAAAAAAAGAGAAAAACCCTTTTCGGTATTTTTGGTCCACTTTTTTAAAATTTATATGTGAAAAATTCTTAGAATATACCAAATTTTTATTTAAGCTACGAACATTGGCACTTTTCATTTGGGGTTCCCCTAATGTATATAATAGTTTTAAATTCATTTTGGTTAGACAAATATTTAACGTCATCGTACACTGAAAAAAAGGTACATAAATACAATGAAAAAGTTAATTGTTACAATGAATTTTTGCTCTAATTTGTACATGTTCATTAAAACAATGTATTGCTATACATTAATATTAAAATTTAATGTAAAAGTTCATTGATAAAATTTTAAATCAATGAACGCGTTCATTAAATACAATAAATAATTCTAGTGAACAGTACATTGATTTCAATGAACATATGTTTTGTCCCAATGAAAACGTACATTGAATATAATTTTAAATACTGTTTAAAACCATTAATATTATTATACTTACATGTTGAAAAGGAAAATCTTCAAATTGCTATTTTGTGTAGTCCGTTGTGTTGCTCGATTTGCCCTGTATATGTTATTTACTTTTTTAAAAGTGTTTATTCTTAACAAAACATTGAATTCTTTTGTCTCATATTTAAAACGCGTCATCTCTTGTCAAGAAATAGAAGCAAACTGTTTTGTTTTTGTTTACTTATTTCCCGTTAAAAAGTATTTAAGGTAATTTAATGAAATATTTCATTGATTTTACAATTTTGTTCATTATGTAATGGTTCTTCTTAATAAAAAGAATGTATTAGTACATGGAATAAATTAATTTAATGTTCTAATACATTAAATCAATTAACTAATTAATTTATATTATTAAGAAATAAATTTAAGTATTTTTTCATTGAATCTGTTCAGAGATTTTTTAACAGATGAATGCGTGATTATTTTTACACGATATTAAACCACACTAATGTATAATAATGAAGGAAAAAAATTGTTGGTTAGGAAGTTGAAAAAAATCACCCTGTACAGAAAAACAATCGTCCGAAAAACTTTCATGTTATTTATTTCCTGCGTTTCTATTTCTATTTTTGCTTTATGAGTTTTCAGGCTTACTTTTAAAATTTCTGATAAAAATTCAGTGCAATGGACTTTTTGTGACACTTTTCTTCCAGAGATAAGGTGAATTTCTCTCAAAATCCTTTCAATTTTGCTTGAGTCCTATAGCCTATTCAGTGATTACGACTTATTTGTATATTATATATTATGATTTGCGGCAAAATTGCCTCCCTTGCAATTATTTTATATGACGAATTCAAAATTTCATGAACATTTTAAATCAGTTGTATAGGTGTTTTTGGTTAAACTTTCATTTTAAGAAAAACCAATTTTGCTATAAGAATGAAATATGGCAAGTGAGCATAATGGCAAATACAAACAAGTTAACAGATTTATTAATTTTTCATCACATCAAAAGTAATAAACCCAAGAGCATGCAATCCTTACTTAAGCAGTTTTTTTTTGCAATATTTTGAAATAAAATCAAGTAATTCGAAATTTTTTAAATTAGTTTTTTGACTGGACCTTTTTTTAGTTCGTTTAGAGATACTTTTCATAATCGTGTACCAAAAATTGATAAAAGTATTTGCTATGTCGGGGTGGGGTATATTAAAACAAATTTTCTTTTATTGTTTCTCGACAATAAAATCTGGTAAATTCATTTGTCTTTAAAATTGAGGTTTTGACAAGATAGGTGAAAAAGTATGATTTCTTTTATGTAAGGTTTTAAGTACTTGTGGCTTTAGGACAAAAAATTAGTCAAAATTAGTAAAATATTTCCTTTTTTCTTGTTACCAATTATAACAACATATGCATTTACATACATTGGCCTCTAAAGTAGACTAAAAGGGTTAAACTGTATGTAAACAACAATAAAACCATTAAAATAATTAAAATTCAAAACAGGAACAACATCAAACAAACGATAATGGAACAATTGAACAAAATAACAACAACAACAATAATAATAACAGAGGTAGTAGAAGCTGCAAAAAAAAAAACAATAATAACAAATAAATTAACCAAACAATTAAAAAACATAAAAACACACAAGAGAGAAAGAAAGAAAAAAAATAAACAACAATATAAACGAATGAACGAGCAATGAACAAAAATAAAAAAAAATATAAAAATACAAGTGATTTCTACCTTTTGAAATCAAAAACACAAACATTCAAAGTGAATGAAACACATAAATACATACATACCTACATACTAACAGCAAAAACAACAACAAGAATAAAATGAATCCAGTACCCTAAAGGCTTTTTTTTTGTATACAAACATATTAACCCATATATACATAAAACTTATACACATATTAATGCAATAGTATTGGTGGAAAATACACACATATATATGTATACATACATATAAACAAACAAATAATAAAAACGATATCAAGTAGCAGCAACAAAAACAACAATAAAAAAATAAAATTTTCAATAAAATTACAAATACACATATTCAGCAACTCACTCACACATATATGTATATTCATGCCTAAAAAAGATTTAAAAGCAACAACAACAATAATATATAAAAATATAAAAAAACGACGAAAAACATTAAACATTCGTGAAGTCAGTCGTCTGACATACGAATTCTTAAAATCCTTATAATCTCTTTTATTTGTTATTTTTTTTTTTTTGTTTTCTTTTGTTCTCTACTCGCCACCTCTCTAACCCAACAAAAATACAATATATTCGATTTGTTGGTATGTCATAGTGGTGGGTGAGAGAGTAAGTGAGTGACAGAGTAAATGATTTTATATATATCTGTGTGTGTGTAAAATTTAATAGTGGTTTTGTTTACACCATCTTTTTTAATTCACGTGTACTCATCGTATCTATTTGTTTTTTTTTTGTTTCTTCTTATTATTTTAGTTGTGTGTTCTGGTGTATTGAGTATTAAAACGTTGTATAACTAAAATAGTAACAACAACTATATATATGCATACAACAACAATAATACCTTTGTTACATTAACTACGTAATAATAGAAAAAATAATACGACATAACAAAGCAAACAACAAATAATAAACAACAACAAAAAAAAAAAGGAAAATATAAAAGAAAAAAACTCTATAGACAAAAAATAAGTGCAAAAGGGAATAAGTTCCAAATACATATCTACACCAAAAATATAAAAAAGGAAATAAAAAAAAAAAAAACAACAACAACAACAAAACAAAGCTTAACATTACAAACTATTTGCTATACAATAGCAAAACAAAAACAAACAAAAAAATAACAGTTCAAATATCAAATAAAAAAGAATTCTCTTACCCCGCCCTCTAATTGATTTTGTTTGATGTCATTGTCATCGTCTACAATATCATCACTATCGTCGTCGCCAATTTCATCAGTAGTTACAAAAACAACAAGAACAAGAACAGCAATACTATCAGCAACAACAAAATTTTAATCATCATCAAACAACAACAACAATAACACAATTGTTTTGTTGTTTGTTTGTTAGTTATTATTGTTATAAGGTTGTCATCAAAATTGTCGTCACTAGTCAGCCAGTCATCATTGGCATATTTATATCATAATGGAGCGTAAACAAATTTGTGTACTCACCCTGTTATTGGGTATTTTAATTTTTAAATTGAACATTTTTATTGCTGTCGCTGACCAGGACGAGGACATACCACACAATGAGTAAGTTGAATATTTAATTTCTTTTTTTTTTATGATTATTATTGTATTCACATGCAAAAAGTTTATTTTTCCTTTTTTATTAGTTTAATGTTTATACATTTAGTTAATTGTTATGAAAATGTTTGTTAAAAAATTATTAATTTTGTTTAAATAATAGTTGGAGAGGGATTTTGTAATAAATATTAATATTATAAATTAATTTTTGTTACTGAAAATATGAATAAAGTTTTCTGGTTTCTATTATATCCTTCCATTATAACCTTATGTTTAATCCTTATTTTTACATTTATTGTTCAAATATCATAAAAATATCTGAAATTTTAAATTGAATTTTTAAAAATTAGGACACATATAAAAAAATACTTAATATTTTTTTGTTTTTATTTCATTCATCATGTACAAGATGAATGGATCAAAACAAAAGAAGTTCTACTAGATGTTCAATATGTTCGAATAACATTAATATAATTGAAATGAAAAATTTGCTCCATAGAATAATATGATAGAAAATACTACAGTTTACGTGCGATTAGAAATAAATATTAATCATACGCATTCAAAATAGGGTGATCGATTATTAGACTTTTTAAAGAAACCGGTTTTCGAATAGTTCGAATAGTTGGTATTTTAAAATTTTAATATATTTATCTGACTGTCTTTGTAAATAACTGTCTAATCTCATTGTATGCAATTTAAAAGCATTTAAAAATACCTTTTTAATAATATATAACACGACCATATTAACTTACTCCTTGCGAAGAAAATTAAAATTTTGTATGAAAATAGCGGATTTAAAAAATTGTTCTCATATTTAAAAAAAGCTTATTTATCGAAACCAGTGTTTGACATATTCAGAGGAGAAAGTCCATAAGCCCAGCCGAAGGCCGGCTACACTTTCTTAGTGTGAAAAAAACAGTTATAATTTAATTTTAATAGTTCAGGTAATCTTGATTAGTTCCAAAATCATTAAAATTTCATTCAAGATAATTATTACCAATTTATATTGTTTAATCTAAACTTGAATTGAATATCAATTTAATTTTTGGCAAACATTAAAAATCATTCTGATATAACACATTTAAAAAATTACTCCCAATAATTACGAATTCCCAAAAGTATAACTATTTGAAGTATAGAGTTTTTAAATAAAAATGCCTATCTTTAAAAACCGGTTTTTTTTGTGGTTAAAAAAAAACCGGCGAAAAAATAAAATATTTTGAAAAATCCGACAGGCACATTGACTAAAAAATCTGGTTTTAAAAACCGCCTTGAAAAACCGGTGTCCATTCACCCTAAATCTACACATATCCAATGCACAGTGGTTTCTAAACACTTATTTTTATTAACTTTCACCACATTTCTTGTTAGGAGTACCAGATCTAAATAAGTCCAAAATTGTCCGCTAATAGTTATACCGAAATGTTTTCTAGGTTTTTTAAATTTTCACATTTGTTTGAATTTTATAAGTTTTTTTTCAAGAAATAATTTCATTCATATACAAATGTTTCTATATAGTAAGGATTTGCATGAATCACAATATGCGTATTTTTCTAAGCTTTTTATTGATATACAATATTCCATACTAGGAAATGGTAAATCGATTTCGATTTTCAGGAGAAAAAAATCGGTTGTTTGTAATCGATTTTATATCAACGATTTTATACTGAAATCGATTATTCAGCTTTAAAAATCGATTTTGTTTTAAAAACTTAAAAAAATGCAAAATTATAAAATTATTGTTAATTATATATTTTTTTTGTGGTAAATAAATTTTATGATGAAAAAATAAAAAATCGGTATATTACTCCTTGATGTCGGAAAAATTTTTGAGTTGAACACAAAAACATTTGGCTTTATCTAGAATATTAACGTTATTTTGACTAATTTTTTATTCGACTCTATCCTATAAATCGTAAAAATTAATTATTTTTGTATTTATAAAGAACCACGTTCTCAAATTTTGGTAGCATGAAATCATTGTATGTCTGAGAATAAGGTTTTATTAAATCAACTTGGTATACATAAAATTTACTTATATTAGAACTGCAAGGTAAATGTCTTCTTTGGCAAATTTTCTTTAAGAAAATAGAAACTAAAAAATCACAATATTAATATTTTAAATATAACCCTACAGTGGAATCAAAAGTCTTAGGAAGTGAACATTATTTTAAATTGTGACCTGAATATTTGAAGTAATATATTAGGTTTATTTTTTAAATTTTTATTTGTTTTTGTTACACATACATATTATTTGACTTTATGAATAAAAAATCGACTTCAAAATAAAATCGATTTTGGGTACCGATTATTAGATTTTGAAAATCGAAATGAAAAAAATTGATCGTAAAATCGAAAATCGACTTATTTTTTTTTAACAAACAACGGAATATCGAAATACCCACATATACTGGGCTATGAAGTGCCTTTGTTTACTATCTTACACACAGAGAGTGATTTGTGATTTGGAAATAAAAAAAAAATCGCTCCCTCTCTCTCTTTCTCTAAACGGTCATAATGGTAAACAAATACTCGACATTGCATAAATTTTGTGGGTATTTCACTTAAATTTAATTTATTCCATTGTTTTTTAAAAAGAAGTATAGAGTATTATATATCAATAAAAAGCTTAGAAAAATACGCGTATTGTGATGCTAAATTCAAACAAATCCTTACAATATAGAAACATTTGTATATAAATAAATTTATGTTTTGAAAAAATTTATAAAATTCAAAAGTTTCAAATTGTATTTAATATCTACATATGTGTAAAAATTCAAATTTTTAATTTTTTTTTGTGGAAAATTTGGATCCTTTTGGACCTGATCCTAAATTTTTTAAGTCATTTAATCAGACGAAACCCGAATGAAGGACCTATTTTTATTTGGATTTAGCACACGAAAGAATAATGTCAGCACCAAAATTTTGAGAAACGATGTCTTAGAATGAAGTAAATTTTCATTTAAGCTGGGAACATCGATACCTTATTTTGTTCTCCATACCAACGGGACCACCCTAGTAAATATAAGTTTGTCAAGCCGTTGGTAATTCTACAATATTTATATAAAAGTATATAAATGCCCCTGTTATCGGATATACACTGTTAAAAAAATAATATCCGTTTTTTTACTCTAAATATTTAATTCACAATAATTGCCTTCAAAATGTATTATGGATCACATTTTTGGTGTACAGTAGTTTACCCATAAAATGTATGGATTTTACAAAAGTTATGATTTTGCTTGCTCCACCGACAGTTTTTGGAAGATGGGGCTGGAAGAAAAATAATATTTGTACAAAAATTGGGTCGATTGTTCATAAACTGGCCAGTCGACTTTGACAAGGCTGAAACAAGGCTGAAAAGTAGCTAATATCTTTATTGCGCTATAACTCTTTAATTTAACATTTTTCGATAAAACCTTTTTTATTCATAATAGAATGCTGAAATTTATGACATATAATCTTTTAGCCTACTATGACTTGTTGTTATGTTATAAGCAATCAAAGTAAAAAATTTCTTATAAACTTAAAAAAAAGCACAATATATAATTTTGAAACAAAAAGATATTTATCGTTAAAGATATTTATTATTTTCATCATGATGGATATTTATATTAAAAAATAATAATCCCTAACATATGTTTTTCAAAAAATATTTTGAACTTTAAAGATATTTATTTTGATTGAAAAATAAAAATTAAACGTTTTCGGGTGCTTGGTTAAAATCAAATATAGTTTTTTTATAAAATTCTATTTAAATTCAAATAACGATTTATTTAAAAAAGTTTTAGTAATAATTTTTTCTGTGAGGGAATAACAAACAACCCGTACATTTATTAACTTTTCATGGTAAGCCTCACTATCTCATCTGCTTCTATTATTAATATTTATTTTGTATTATTAATGGATCTATTCGCCCTATTCGAAACATGGGGTGTCCCCTTCCCCGAGCCCAATCATCCTATTTTCAGTTTATCAATGCATCATGATATGGAAGTAGTTATCACAAAATTTGAGAGCTGTCACCATAATATTTCATTAGAGATGAAATTATTTTCTTTATATATGGGGCATCATTTCCTCTGCTCCTACCTGATCAATTTTATCTTAAATTATGAATACTGATGAGAAAGGTATTTCTACAGAATTTTGCTATAATGATATGTATATTATTTAGATTTTTTTAAATAGGGATAACATTTCCCCTGGCCCTATACTTTACATTTTAATTTCAATTATCAAGGAAATTATTTCCTGTAATCTTTAAGGCTTTTATCAAAAATAGTTCTGATGTTAAATAGGTTGTGAGTTTATGGATAATCTACAAATGATAATAAAAGTTATAAAAATATATTTTTTCATTTTAACATTTTTCCACTTAATAATATTAATACCCTTATTATTTATTCTAAATCAAATGATTTGTAAATTAAACTAACAAATTTTACTATTTTCTTAGATAAAGATATAAATTAAACTCTAAATTTTTATAATTATATTTTGAACATTTTCCAAAAAACTTATACATAAATATATTTTACAAAATCATTTTGATTTTTTTCAAAACAACTTTCTTTCCTTCTTGGTGTAATAGTAATTTGTCTTAAATATTGCATTACATTTACCCTCAGATATAAATACATATTTAAATATGTCTTAGATTACGTGATAATTTCATATTCATTTTGATTTATATGTAGAGTTAGCAAAAAAAAAAAAAAAAAAATAAAACTTATATAAGAATTTCCAGAAAGAGATTTTTTTGCTTCAGCTAAACTTCATAATTCCCTTCAAGATTTACATTGTGGCTGTAAAAATTCGAAAAAAAAGAAAAAGAGAAAATTCCCTTTAGAACATGATCATGATAATTGAAATTAAGATTATGTTTTAGCATATTAAATACATACATATATACAAACATTTAACTAATATATTTATAAGTAAAATTTATTTAAATCTACACAGTATTGTTTATATACTAAAACAGAAATTAATGTATATATGAATTTGTATATATGTATAAGTGTATGTTATATACACATATACAATCACATTAACATTCAAACTTACAACTAAAACTAACTCCATCTCATAATAATAAAGTAAAGCATCTGGTTTTCATGTAACTGAAGTTTTTTTTCTCTTTGTACTAAATATTTTTTTATGTTTAGCTTGTTTTTACTTTATTTGTTAGTGTATGTGAGAAAATGGAGGTTTTATATTATGGTTTTATTCTCACTGCCTTATTTGTTTTAATTTTCTCTATATGCATTTCTGTTTTTGTTATTAAAGCTCCTGAGAGATAATTATGTTTTTTTGGATTATTATTGGGGAGATCGAATACTTTAAGTTTGAGTAAATTTATTTATTTATTTATTTATTTATTTATTTATTTATTTACTTACTTATTTATTTATCTCTATGACAATTGAGCATGAATTTTACAAACGGCAATTAAATGCGAAAATTAGAGTAAATTTAAGAAAAATGGATTAAGGGCTTAGCACATGTAATCAAATGTAACCAAATTGACTGATTAATTTAGTTCTGCAGATTTTTAATCATTCTGAATGATCCGATTTTTATTAATTATTTTATTTTCCAGAATGCAATATTGTCAAAATATATTACATTCGTTTTTTTAGGAAATGTGATTAAAAATTATTTCAATTTAATATGAAACTCTTTATTATTTATTAAAGTAGGTCTCTCACTCTATAGAAAACTTTGGAAAACTGTTTGTTCCCTAAATGTTTTCTATAATTACGAATACGAATCTATGTGTGTATATGTGAAAGTGAATTCTTTTCTATATACATATGTATGTATATGTTTTTGAGTTTATGTCACAGTCGCTGTATTTATATACTTTGTGCGTGCAACCGTATCTAATGGATTCATAATAGGATTTTGTAATTTTCATTCATTTTAGCTGTTTTTTTTTTCATTTAAACTAGGAATGTTCATGTTTTAACATTTTTGTTTTGACATGTTTTTCCCTTTTGTTTTTAATTTTTTTAATACACATTTTTTTCTAAATACTTTTTTTTCTTCTTTTGCCAAAAAGACTCAATTAATCGTTCGTTAGAAACATGCGAAAAAAAATCGAAAATGAAATTGTTAAAAGAAATTAAAAACCATTGACTGCGTTTAATACGAGACACTGTGTAATTAAAGTCAGTATTTAAATAGAATTAAACATTAAACATTTTAACTTTTAACTTAATTTTTTTCTTTTCACTCGTTTTTTTATTCTCATTTAGTTTTGCATTTAGCCAACAACAACAACAACAACAACAATGTTAGTGAAATGTTTGTAAAATGTTGTTGTTGTTGTATGAACATTAAAACCAGTTGTAAATGTCATCATGTTTTTATGAAAATTACTTACTAAAAGTTATTTCGTTTCGGTTAAAGTATGTGTATGTATTATTTTTTTTTTTTTTTGGGTATGTATTTGTATTTCAATAGAGATGTTTGAATGTAAATGAAATTATTAAAAAAGTTTTGACATTTTCATTCTTTGAGTAATAATTTCAAAAGATTCTCGCCGCATAAGGTAATTTCTTCATAGATACCACAAGGATGCGCTTTTTTATTACGGTTAGATAACTCAAGATATTGTCCTGATCGTGAAGTCTGACCACTCTTTTCGATGATCTATCTTATAGTTAAAATTACGTAAAATATCTCTCACTGGAATGTCATAAAAAATTCCATATTTCAATTGTTTGCTACCGCGGATTTCATATCATCGATCCCATACACTAGGGTCAACCAGTTTTTTTTTTTTTGAACTAACAAGTAGCTTAATATAGGTTCTAATACCTGAACAAGAGTGCAAAACATAACGGAAAAGGTAAACGAAATTGAAACGAATTTGAATAAATTTACTGATCAACAACTAAAATTGAGTCCAAAAAATACTTGTGGTTTAAGAATGTAGATTGTTTGGTATATGAAAGATCTATAAAATTATAGATTAACATATTTAGGGGTTTTCCCTCCATCAGATGATTCGAAATGAGACTGGACTTGTGACAGTAAATAAATAAATAAATAAATAAAAAGTTTGATGGAACGTAATGCCCAAGTTTTGTGCCTAAAATTCGGGAACCTTATGGGCTATATAATTTTTAGTTCTCATTTCACTCTAACTTTTTCTAAACTCTTAAACTATTGAACCACTTTGGTTAAAGTACTGCATTATCCTGTGCGTTCCGGATTCAAATATTATATATTAGATATAGATCGGAGTATTGCGAGGGGTATCCCTTCCCACCATATGAAGCAAATATTCATTATGTCAAGTCTGAGGAACTGTTATAGTAAGAGCCATCAACCTTCATGGGAATCTCGTCGTAATCATTGATGATAAGTAGGTATCATATGTCCACTTTGGAAACTACAAAATTACAGAAATAATTTTCATACCGAACTTCGATTATGTTGAATATTTCCTGTAGAAGTTGTACTCCTCAGATGAGTCGAATATTATTTATGTCATCAAATAGGGTAGCGAAGCGCAACGAGAAATGCTATTAAATAATGAAAGAATTGCAGCTTGTAAAGATACATATCGTTAGGATTGAACACTGACTCGTTGATAAAAAGTTTTTGAAAGTGGTTTATGTATTTAGAGCTGCCATATTTTCTGCTTTATAAAAGAAATAAATAAAATC
>MINK01172916.1:0-21907 GCA_001735545.1 Phormia regina
ATAAGAAAACACGCAGAATCCTATTTGAGGAAGCTTGAAGTACACCCTAACCCACTTGCTCGAAACATAATTCGAAGCGAAGGCTACAACCGTTTGAGAAGAAGGAACAGACCTCCGTCTAAGCTAAACCCTCTGATTACATATAGTTTTTTGTCCGAGAGTGATTGGACATAATATAAATTAAGATTTGATTTACTTATTGTTAGTTCACATAATTTAGTGAAGATTCAATAAATAAATTAGATGAAAGAAAAATAAAGTTTTTATTTATGGGCGTGTAAAATATTTCGTCGAATTATGCCAAAACTTAATTGGCTTTAAGTGGTTATTATATAATTTTTTATACACAATAAAGTTTTAAAGTTTTTTTTTCGAAATTAGTTTTTATGCAAAATTTAATATTTTTTACTAAAATTTCTTTTGAGAAAATCAAAAATTTTATCTTTCATCTTTATCAAGTCTGATAATGATTGGAGTAAAATAAGCCATGTACCTGCAAAATTAATGCCTAAATAATAATTTTATTTGCAGTTAAGTGAAAATACCCATTTACACCTAAAATTAAGTGGAAATACACTTAATATTAAACTTGACTCTTAAATACTATAATATATTTATTTATTTATTTATTAAGTTAAAAATTAACATTTAATTTACATATTACTTGTATAAGTATTTAAGTATATATTTAAATAAAACTAAAACTTTAATTACTTGTATTTGTATTACAATAAATTAACGAGAAAACAAATAAAACCTGACAATTTACAATTTTTTAATTTGTTGCATTTTATTTACCACCAATTTTAAATACTGTATTTAAAAAACAATTTGAAAATTTACAAAGAAAAACTAAAAACGATAATATTATATACAAACACACATATATACATACATATACATACATATATATGAATAAATAAAAACGAATTGCAACTAGATACATTTTATTTTTCTGTATGTATATAATTACTGCACTTGGCAACTTTTTTAATTTGCAGTTAAACACGTCTCCATGCATGAGCTTCAACATTAAACTCGACTGAATACAAAATATAAAAAAAATAAAAAGAAATATATTAAAAAAACAACTTCAAACACATAAAAAATGATTGCAAAAAGTATAAAGAAAAAAAAAAAAAACAAAAACAAAAATAAAATAATTTTCTAGATGCCGTAGAAGTCAGTAATGGAACTAAGACTTGAAGAAAAAAAGTTTTTTTTTCTTTTTTAACAAACTAAATAGAATAAAAAAAGTTATACTAACAAAAGATACTCGTACTTTAGCATATATTTTTTTTCTGCTTATAAAGGTACTAAAAAACAGAAAAAAAAAAACACAGATACCTACATATATATACATGCAAAAGCTTCACCTACCAAAAACAACAACAACAAAAGAAGATGAAAAAGAAGTAGAACTAAAATTTATAAAATAAAAATGCACAAGATCTATAAACGAGCACAATGATGCAACTTATACTTGTGCCTTCTTCTATAGAAAAAAGTAAAAAAAAAATAAGAAATAAAATAAAATGTGGAAGGAAAATGAAAATATCTAAGACTAAAAAAAAGTGAAGATGCTTAAAGTTACTTACTGTAAATACTTGTACTATGGAACAATATACAAACGTATTTGAAATACAAAGAATTATTACACAGATACATTTAAATATCTACTAGTAGTTTGTTGATTGTATGTTTAACTTTACATAGATTCACCCGCTTAATGTAGTTATTCTCTCTATCTATCTCTCTCTCCCTCCCTCTTTCTCTCCCCCTTAGATCAAAGTATAATTAGGGAAAAATGTTTCAAAAGGTTGTTTGTTGTTTTTAAATATTATTAAAGTAGAAATTATTCAGCTTTGCTGTAAAGCTTCTTTTTTTGTTTATTGTAGGTTTATATTTTTTTCAAGGGTTCAAATGTTAAACAAATTTAGCTTTTTTTATTAAATTGTTAAATTATTTAAATAAAACGTGTACGATGGTACAAATGTTTATTTTTTATAGTTTTATTGACCTCAATACACAATCTACATTAAATGATATTTTTTTATTTTTAAACTTTTATTTGTTTAAATTTTTTATATAATTTAGGCGATTTTTTAATTAAAATTTATTATCTCTTGCTTTTCTGGAGCACTTCATTTCAGGGGATAGCTAATATTTCCTTTATATGACGGTACTACTCCCCTTAGATCTTTATGTTCCATTCGATATGAAAATGAACCCAGGCTATTTTTTAGTACAATTAGTTCTTTCTTGAACAAATTGTACCAATTCTTATGGTGGAGGTGGGCGGTAAAGTAGACGAACTAAGCCCATTTTTTGTTTCCAAGTTTATATCGACCCTCAAACTATCAGTTATCATATTTGCTTTTGTTTAAGAGATATCAGCAGAAAAGTATGAAATGAAGCTACAACGGATATAGAGTATCTAGTATTTAGCACATAACATTTTTATTTATTAGCCGATTTTGCCCATTTTTAATACCAAACAAACTTTAAATTAAATTCCAAATTTAGTCCCCTTTCATTGTCCCATTCGGGGACCATCCCGCTTTCAACAGACAGACATAGCTAGATCGACTCAAAATCTAACCAGGACCAGGACACGAAAATATATAATTTTTCGTGTTACGGGATGACAAAATCAATATACCCCCCAAACATTTTGATAATGGAAATAATGAAGTAAAACGAGAATGATAGAATGATCAACTTTTTCATGGGGGAAATTAAGAAGGGAGATCCTTAACATCTCCCTTATCCCTAAAAATCCTCGTTGAATCGTTCAATTTGCTGTACCAAGTCCCTTTTTCTGTCGTTAAATGAGTGTGACTTCATCCTCCAACATAATAGGAGGGACATATCTCATAGTGTCGTCTGGAGAGGAACTTGATCAAAAGCCAGAGCTTCCAAGCCCTCGGATGCAGTTTTTGAGAAAGTTAAGAGCTTTCTCATTTCCAAATCCAATGATCTTGACTCCCTTTTAACCATTTGGCACCATCGTATACAGTGAAGGAATCATTCTCACTGTATGTGAGTTCATCAATTAGGGCCCGCAAAAAGTATCCATCGGTCGTTGGTCACTTTAACCTCTGGGAGACCATGATCTATGATGGCTACTTGTAGCGCAGGTACTGGTGAAGGTTACAATCGCTTGCCCCCAGTTACCTGCGTTTCACCGGACTTTTGTTGTTTATTACTAGTTCCGGCTGCAGGACCATTGGAGACTGTTGAGGAACTTCGGTAAGGAGTTTTCGTGTTCAGTTCCTTTAAGTTATTGCAAGCAGACTTCGTCTTAAGGTATTGGTCTTCGAACCCTATGAAGCTTTTCTAGAAGTTGAAGGGTGAACATCGAAATTCTGGCTGGTCTAGCTGGTGACCGTGATCGGTCCAGAATATTTTTTTCACAGCTTTAGCTTGAGTGAACAGACTTCTTTTGGTTTTTATCCCTCACTGTTTCTTACTGACTTGACCTCCACAACGGTAGTATTAAGCATTGCTTCGTACTTCCAAATGTGGTATATATGTTTGCGCTTTAAGCGCATTTCCCGGGGTGGGTCGCGTGCGTCCAACGTCTTTAAAAATCCGAGTGAGTGCTTGTAGCCTGCCAGTCTCTTACGTTCGTCCTGTGCATTCCTGTCCAGATCGGCTTTGCCATTGTCTGCCTTTATAGAGGCTGACACTGAGCGGCTCGGAAAACACCTCCTCATCAGTTTCTTATATAAATTGACACTAACATTTTAATGAGAGCCTATTAAAGTTATTTTCTAATCCAGTAGGACATTATATATAAAGGTGACTTTTGTATAAGTGATATAATAACCAACTTCAGTGTGTCAAATTTCATTAATTTATATAGTTTGATTGCAATGTTTACATGGACTTTAAAGCTTAAATTGATTTCAAGCCGATTGGTATAAATTAAGGCGGGTCTTAGACTAATATTTTTGGGTGTTATAAAAATCAGTGAAACTCAGAATACCCTCTCCTCTTATTGTACTGTAGGATAAGAAACAAAAAAAGTAAATTATTTTCTTAAAATTTTTATTATATTTAACTGTAAGATCCTCTATGACCTCTATCAAAAAGCTGCATATTCGGTCCATATAAAGTTTCGAAATTGAAAACAAACATAGTCCTAAGATCCTTTCTCGTGACTGGTTTTGAACTGGTATATGATAAGAAAGTAGTAACCTCAAAATTTGAGAGCTCACACTCTAATAGTTCTTTCAACTTATTGAGATTGGTGAGTAAATACTTCCCAAAATTCATTGAACGGGAGTACAATTTCCCTGGTTCCATCTGTGCTATTTACATCATTAGTCGATAGAGGTAACGAACAGTATTTTCCTTTTCTTCTCCCACCCACGAACTGAGAATTACGGCAAGAAAAATTTGCTGCGTATGAACCAGTATTTTTTTTTGTGGTTGATGATTCGTGTCGGTTTAGGACTTTTGCTGTAACAGTATTTTAGCTATCCGATAATCATTATTTTCTTTGGCTAGAACTATCACTTACCCGACTTATTTTCACCTTTATTATGTATATTAATAGAAACTATAAGCACTAAATCTTAAAACTTTATCTTTAATATAACATTAATAACCGGTGCAAAGGTTAAGATTAATTTTTATGTATAAAGATATCGATATTGTTAAAACCAAATGGAGTTCTATATTCGACTATGCTGAATCTTCTATATCATTCACCATCTTAACGACAAATAAAATTTTCGCCTTAAAGTATGCTTTTGTAAAACTAAATTACAATGCTTAATATACATGTTTATGTGTGCATTTATAATATGAATTTTATTAGTTATGGACCCATAACTCGGTTCTTTATGGACCCATAACTCGAATTTCAATATTAACTTTTTTGCTATCTGGCGAAAATTGTGAAAATTACAAATGGAATGACAAACTTATATTTACCTTCAAATACCATCCATAGTACACACACAGCAATTTTTCTTGCTGCAATTCTGTCTTTGTAGACGAGAGAGTTAAAAAGATTGTAATAATTTAATATTGTCTTTTATAAACTCTGAATTGTGGTAAGAAGAACTGCTGTATGTGAACCCGCTCTTTGGATCTTGATCAAGACTTATAGGTCAAAACTTGCACGATTTTCGTCTCTAGAGAAAACACCTTGAAATTAATACAAATATGATCGTATTCATTAAACAATTTTAAAATTTTTAAAGGATCAAACATTTGAAATTTTATTTAAAATAACTTTTAAATAAAAAACTAAAACTTTATTAAGCTCCATTACTTATGTATGTAGATGTAAACATTTATATCATAATTGTTCAAGTCTTAAAATGATAATGAATCGTTAAGATGTTTTCTGTTAAACTTGATCAGATTTCCTTAATCGCTAAATATTTGTTTTAATATTTTAATAATGTGCCATATCAAGAGTGAAATATATTTCTTAAACATTTAAGCGAAATGCAATTAAATTTAATCTCTACATGCATATAGTACTTCCTGCAACATTGTGACTAGTACTCGTATTGTTGTTGCAGGCTATAAACTTTAACAGAAGGACAGACGGACGGATAGACAGACATACGAAGAGATAATATTTCATTATTTCTTCTACTTCTCACGATAATCAACATTAAATAAAAATGACATAATTACATCAATCTTTAGTTTTACTTACTTTGCGCTTCGTTTCATTTCTTCTTTTTATTTTATTTTATTTTATATTTTTCTAGTTTTCTTCAGGCTGCAAATGAAAAGAAATTTCAATGATGGCATAATGAAAAAGAAAGCTAGAAATATTACTATTGGAGTGCAAAACAAAAACAACAACAACTAAATAAAAAAAAGAAATATAAAAAAAGAAAAACAATGAGGGGGAAAAACATGAAATTGTTTTAAAAAAGCATTACAAATCGTTCAATAAGGCAGAAATAATAAAACAACAACAACATAACACATCAAAATAAAGAACAACAAAAACTTAAAATTTTAACAAGAAAATCAAAAAAAGAAAACAACAAAAAATCGTATATATTTTGATAAAGATAAGGAAGAAAAAATGAAGAACTCAAATAACAAAAATATTTTCATAAGAATTGAGGTACAAAAAAAATGTATCTGCAGTTGTATGTCTCTGTACAATACACTTACATCTATATCTATGAATGTATCTACGTCAATCATATGAATAAGTATTCATCAGTATTTGTATTAATGGAAAAGAAATTTGTCACAAAATTCAGGGGTAACATGAAATCTATAATGAAACGTAAAAATATAACAACAACGAAAAAAAAAGTAATAAAAAATGTATAAAGATTTTTTATGTTTCTGTTTTAACAGAACTAAAGATAAAAAGAAGGAATGTGAACCGAATTACAAAGAACATTATTTCGAGAAAAAATATATACTTTTGTTTTTTTTTTTTTTAATGTTTTAGAAGCATAAATCAAATCAAATAGGGGGATAATAATTATAAATTTTAATGCAATCAAATTTAATTTCATACTGTAACAACAAATGTGACATTTGTGAGTTCATTGTTGTTTTCTTAAATGTTTTTTTTCTCTTATAAGGTATTCTTTTTTTTCTTTTTGGAAAAGTAAAAAGATGTTAAAAAAATTGTTAAAAAAAAAATTAATGACAGAAATGATATTTAACTTTAAGTTCTGGTAATAAATCTATATATTCAAAACTACTGAAAAATATAAGTTACAGATGAAAATTACTCAGGAAAACACTAATTCGAATATATGATATTATTAAGTACTAAACCTCTAACCCACTTTTTTTAAATTGACTCTAGTTCTCGCCATACTTTTCGTATTGTAAAATGAAGTATAACTTGAAAACTACAAGTCTGATTTTATTCAGAAGAGCACAAAAATATTCTAATTAAAATTATTTTCAAATCATTCTTGCACTACTTCTTTATACGGTCAACATTTATGGAGATATTAATCATATTTTCCGAATAAAATTGAAATTTTATGAAAAATTGTGAAATAAAAATAAATTTATTCAAAAAATCATAAAAACTCGAAAGTATCAATAAATAAAATGTTTATTTTTTATATAAAAATAAATTTCTTGCAAATAAAATATATATGATCAAAAACTTTGTAAAAGTTTTAATTTTATTCCCAAATTAGTGAAAAATTATGTTAAATATAGGGTGCACAAATTAAATCAATTTAAAATTTCTGTATTAATTTTATTTTTAAAATAACAGGACCTGATAAAAAAATAGATATTTTATTATCTTTATCCACATAATTTTTATTAATTTGTTATATTACCATATATACCTCATCTGTGAATACCCTATTATTCTACATTATTTATGAACACACGTATTGTTGTTCTAAGGAAGTTTTTGAGATTTAATAATTCTCATAAAGTTTATGTAATTATTACTTACTTTAAGTAACTGTACCTTATAGATGCGATATTACGATATAATTTACCTAAGGAGTGCGTTCGAAAAAATCTTAACATATATACAAACTTGAAAACGGTTAATCACAGAGATATGATTGATTTTTTGTTTATTTAATGATATACTGCAGATCATAGAAAAATATAATTTTTATTCTTCTAACCACTACTTATGAACTTGTAGACTTAGAGCGTTCTTAGGCAGAAACATGATGCCAAGTGGGACCTAAATGTGTGGATGAAAAGAAAAAGATTTGTTTGTGTAACAAATGACTTGCTTCTTTTGCCGTAACTGCATAAATCTTGATAAACCAGGAATTCTTTAGGAAATTTCGAAAGCTTTTTAGTCCTAAAATTATCTTAACACATTCCCGAGTACCATCAACATACATAATTTTGACCAGGAATCTGCAAAGAAATCTGTCAGTACATACGTTTCGTCGAGCATTTTATAACATAAGAATTTTTGTATGAAATTTAATTTTAATTTTTGTGCCCTATTTATTGGCTTCTAAATTTGTTGGCAGCATTAAAGTCTTAAATACCAAATAGCCTGATTATTGAGCTAAAATATGCATTCAATTTTTGGCCTTCAAAATATCATGTGGATCTTTTTTCTTCCCGAACCATGATCCCTATCAATGGTCGAAATCTCCTGATACTGTTTAATAACATTGGAAACAGTTTGATAGCAGACATTTAATTTTTTGGCCAATTTCGTTGTTCATTTTAATCACGTTTACATCAAATCAACATTGTTATTATTAAAAATTATAAATGACATATTTTAGTTATGAGACAAACATGTGTTACGACTTTTTCGACCGCACTCTTTAATTTCAATACATAGATATTGTAAAATTAGTAATTGTTTCTCTGGTAATCGGAACAAATCGCGAGCCTCAGTGGGATATCTTGCACAGCATTTTAAGTGTTTGTTTCGGCACAACAACTTCGATCGTCAGCCCCGATAGTTTCGGCACTACAATCACGATTGCAACTTAGGTCATCGCTTTTAACTCAGCAAATTTTTTGTCTGTTATTTCCATTAGTTTAAGTTTGAATTTCGTAATATATTTTTAAGAAACTGTACTAATTAAACCTGTATTTATAAGATATATTTAAGTATCATCAACTATTACAGCTCCACATTTACATTGGAATTCGAGTTACCTGAGAAGTAATCTACTGAATTTATAATTTATTTAACACAAAACTTTTTACCATCTAACCGGAACATTTAATCGTTAAATAAAGATAAAGATACCCCTAAAAGGGTAAACCAATTGTGTTCTCACTTAAGGTTCGTGGATTCCGTAAGTCAAACCTGGACATAACAAAATACAAACTACAAAACTACATTAAAAAATATCTGACTATGGATATTATCCCAGCACTATCGGGGTATTCTTGTTAAACTAAAAATTTGCCCGATGTTTGTAATACCCAAAATATACCTTAATTTATATCAATCGGCTATCGAATACTTTTTCTGAGACAATTTTTGAAATTGGTTATGATCGGTCGTAGCCTCCCGAGAAAGGGACTACTTTTTTATAAAATTAGGCATATATAGGTATGTAAGTCTTAGTTTGTGTGCCGAATTCCATGAAGATCGGTCTATAAATGAAATAAATGTAAAACACAAATTTGTTTTATATGTTTTCACCTATTCACCAAATTAGGCCCGCTTACAATAATCAACCGAATGTGAATAAATTCATATAAATATCGGCGTAATATTCTGTATTAGTATTCCTATGTTTTATATTTTTTAACTTAAAATAAGTATCAGTCTTCAATTTGTCACACATCTACAAAGAAGAATATCCCTCCCCGAATTTTGATGCACATATAGTAGGGCTTGACCCACTATATCGTTCTTTCTTCTCGTTTATTTTTTAATTAAGAAAGTAAAAATTCTTATACCAATTCTCATACTAAAGATGATAACATCTGAAAGAAATTATTTGAAAATTATGTAAAGTAATTATTTAATTATTTGGATGAATATTTTTAATAAATCCAAGGAATTTTAAGTAAAAAGTAAACAAGTCTCATAAACAAACAGGAAAACCACTGAAACTAAAATTAAAATAAAAATAATAATAAAAAGGGAAACAAATTTCAGTTGTCAGATCAATGCCCCCCCTGGTGAATAAACTAACTACAACAACAAATATAAAACAAATATCAACAGCAGCAACTAAAAAAAGACACGTACATACATTCAAATACAACAAAGTATAGTTGTAAGTGGTATTGTGTTAGTAGAAAACATACAACATATTGTTGTTGCTAAATATTTGTTGTTGGTACTGATATGTATGTATATGAACAAGCATAAGTTCATGCCACACAATACCCAATACAATAGTGTTGACGATGATAATAAAAGTGCGGGCAAACGAATATTGAAAAAGTAAAATTTCAAATTGAAAATAAAACCAAAAAATAATAAAAAAAAAGACATTGAAGAAGTTTTTACCCTAGAAATATGTATGTATGTACATATATATGTTCATATGTATGTATGAATATATGAACGCTTTATTACTCTAGAACAGAAGCTCTAAAATCTAATAAAAGAACAACGAATAACACTCACACTCATACAAACAGCTCTAGGTTTAGTTTACATTTTCAATTTTCTATTAAAAATTTAAATACTCGTACGCCAAGGGTGACAAAGTCAATTTAATATGTTTGTGTATTTGAGTATTTTCTAAAAGAAAAAAAACCAACAACAACAACAAAATAAAACCTGAAGCTACTAAATTACCAGTGTTGAAGTAAAATAAAGTAAAAACAACAGCTTTGACTGGCAGTAATTACGAGAAAGAGCGAGAGTGTTTTGTTGACATAAACATTTTTACCATCTAAAGTGCCACATTTCTCAACTGCCACAACCATATTTACACATCCATCTAAACATACAGCTAGCAAATGTATAAAATGTTTTTATATGTAAATACTTACATATGTATGTATGAATATATGTATGTACGTATGTATGTCTCTTATGTTACTTATTCAATTGTTTGTATATTCCATAGAGTAACTTATGCTGCATACGTACACATACATATGTATGTATGTCTCACATTTGTATCTCGGTATCTTTAAGATTGTTATTGTTGGTAATTTTTGTTCATGACACTCGCTTGTGTATAAACAAATCTCTAGTGATAAGGGAATATTTAAACATTTAAATACAATTTTTCACATCTTGAGGGGGGAAATGTTATGCTTGTTCAGCAACAAATATTAGTTTCTTATTTATGGTTTTAAATAAACAACAGTCGCAACTGTTGTGTGGCATGAAACGAATTTTGTAATAAATTTATCAATAATTCCATTAAATTTTGTAGATTATAAGACTTTTCATTTGACACTAAAAATTTATGGTTTTTTTCTGAGGTTTTAAGTGATTTTTTTATGATATTTGTAAAGTAGCTATAATACTGTCATAGAAGAAATTATTAAATATGATTAATCAATTTGCAGTAATAGATCTTTTAAAAGGTCATGATTAAATGTATATTCAAATAGTTTAATTAATTTAATAAATTTATTACTTCATAAACAAATACATACATAATTCAAAAAGTGTATTCTAAAATACAAGGTTTATATAAGTAATGAAATGAACTTTTAAAATTGGCCCATAAACTTCTAAACATTTTAATCAAGGACTTCATTGCTTTTAGAGATTTCAATTCATGATATGGACAATACACTTAATAGGCTCTTCATCATTTTTTCAAGAAAAAAAGCTTAATCGTCTTTTTTCAATTAACATAATTGTTTAAATTTTTGTTTATCATAATTTAATAAATATGTCGATGTTTCTTTTTTTTTTGCAATATCTCAGTATATTGGTAGATTAAAACTATTATTATCTTTTAAATATAGGGTTTAGAATATTTACAAATTATTACTTAAATTAGCTCATATTAGTTTAATTAAAACCTAAAAATTCCTTAAATTTAATGAAGGATATAAAAAGTTTATAAAAAATTATACAATTTTTTTCAAGGGTTTTGAAAGTTTTTTTAAACAAAAGTCCAAAAATATATCTTTTTTTCATATATCTTTTTTTCAAAACTTCTTATTTATTCATTCTAAGCTTAAAGTAATATGTATAACAATTTTCAATTTGATACGAGAACTCCTGTTGTTTTTGTCCCATCGTTGTATGGGATCAAAGCACTGTGCGTCTTGGTCAAGACAATAACATTATGTTCTAATAAACAGTCGAAAAAGTCTTAAAGATATTTCTGAACTAATGTATTCATAATAATAACATTAAATATCATTATATTAAGGTTAATTGTAATTATATATATTTTTTAATATAATATATATAACTATAATATTATTCTAATTAATATAATATGTTAACTTTTGATGTAAACATATTATGGTTTAAAAGTTGAAATTTGTTCGTTTTTTAAATCATATTCTTTTCAAAACTATTGAATGTTTGTTTTTGTTTACTTGAACTTTTTTATTTTTAATGTTAGCTTTATCTAAAAATTGAAAAAGTTGGAATTTGTTCGGGTTTTTAATCATATTTTTTGTATTTTTTTCGAAACTATTGAATATTTGCTTTTCAACTATATTATGTTTATTTCAACTATTTTATTTTAAAGTTTATTTTACCCAAAAAATAAAAAAAACAAACGTGTATTTTTTGCAAATTTCTAATCCAGATTTTTTATTAAAATTAAAATTTTTATTTAATTTTAACAAAAATTTCGATAATCAGGCTAATTCGATAATACTAATCTTCACTTAACTATCCTGTTTATCGAGTTCATATAATATTTATTAAATGAAAAATAGTCACTAGAATTTTGCCGTAAAAACATATAACATGGATCTTAAACATTACCTGAAGCGTATTTATATATTTTTTTTTAAACTTTTTAATCTTCTCATAATATTTCAAAGTGGAGTTTTTAAAATTATTTAATTTATTTAAAAAAAAAAAAAAAAATTCGCAGAATTTCCATTTTTTTTCAAAATAAATATTTGATTTTTAATAATATGTAAATGAAAAGCAATATCTTATTGAAATTTCACTAAAATATGTGTAAACTTATCCTAAAATAAGCAAAATAAAAAAATTCCACTTTTTTATATGAAAATACCCAAAATTTCAATCCGTATAAAACGTGTTAAAAAATTGGTATTTTTAATAGCAATGGTCACCATGTTGTTAAAAGGGGGGAGTCTATCAGAAAACACTTTTTGGATGTATATCTTCTATATAGAGCTATATAATCAACATAGTTTTAAAAGGATTTAAAAGGCTTTGCGATTCAAGAACTTAACAAAAAACAAAAAAGTGTTCAAAAGTAAAAAAAATTGGATAAGACTTGTGGGCAGACCTTTGACCCAAACTTTTGTGAATTTACTTTAAACGCATTTGTACTAAGATTTCTTTTGAAAACATAAAAAATTGTAAAGCCCAGAACAAAGAATAAATTTTATCAGTGCATAAATATAGCCACCTATTTGGTGTGGCCATTTTTGTTAAGCTACCCCCTTTGAAAAAAAATCCAAAAATTAATCAAATTAAAAAAGAATTTAACAAAAATTTATTTAAAATACTTATGAAAAATTTAAGAACATGTTCTAAAATCATTAGTTCTAAAACTGGTTCAGAAGCACTTCAGATTCTTTTATAACCTCCTTAAAACTAGTGGTATCACAACTAATGGAGAAGAACCCATTTGTGGTCCCAAATTCATTTCAAATAATGTTTTAGAGAACTATGATAGAAAATGATTTTTCTGAACTTAGACTTTCAGAAAAATCATATTATAGTCACCCTGTGATAACACAAGATTGTTTACATGGTGTCAAATTTGACTACCTGGAGTATGTAAAAGTTTCAAGATATCGTAACTTCTTTAAATGAAGTCCGCTTTTAAAAATTTGTGTATATATATTTTTGTAAAGTATTTGGCAAGATAATTTATCTCTTATAGTAAAATAGATATTTACACTTTAATATTGGTTATTTTTGCCTCGACTTTCTTTCCTTTTTTGGTAATAAGTCCTGAGAATTTGCTACATATTTCAAAATAATATACTGCAAACATTTTTGGATTATCTCAATTTGTTTAGAAGTGAAAAATATTCAAAGTCAGCACTCTGAAATTAGTATAAAAATGGCTATTTAAAAAAAAAAAATATTCCAATTCTTTAATTTTTTTTTAATTTTAAAATTGAAAAGATCAGGCGTCATAAATCTTCAATTTTGTATTGATTTATGTTTGCACCCTACATAAGGCATAGGTCGAAAAATGGTGAATTTTTGAAAACAGTTTAATTTTTATCGATTAATAAAAAATGATATATTATCAAGAAATAGTTTTAGAACGGTTTAATACTAAGCTGCTTCCCGTACGGCCACATACGAATACAGGAGAGCAATATGCTTTTTCTGAAAGCCTAAGTTCTCCTGTGCAACTCTTCTGTACATTTCAATTTAATCCGAGATGTAGTTTTGGAGATATAGTTTTATTAACAAAAAATTGCGTTTAGCACTGGTTCTGAATGTAACAATTTCGAACTAAAATCATTGACGAAAGAACTGGTTCCAAAACCGTTGCATAGGATGAGTACTGGCTTGCTAACACTTCCACAGAACTAGTTCTGGAAGTGACAATTTCAAACTAGAATTATCTATCTTAACGCCAAAGTAGAATAAGTACAGGCTATTTCAAGCGTTTTAGAACTAATACAAGTTCTAGAACTAATACAAGTTCAAGAACTAATATAATTTTTTCTATTTAAAGATAATTAAATAAAATTATTTATTTAAATAAAATAAATAGTTGTTTATTTCATTAAATATTTTATTTACTACCTTGACTCGCATGTTTCATTTACGTGGAAGAAGTTTAAAAATTGTAATTATTTCTATTTTTAACATAAAAGGTCATCACAAAATAGTGTTGTTATAAATATAAATAAAATTTCTTGGTCATTTGAAAAAAAAAGTATGTATAGTGTTTCTATTCGTTTCAAGAAATCCGAATAAGAAAAATTACTTTAACAAACAATAACAACAACTATGAATTTATAGCCAACAAATACTTGAGTTAATATTTTGTTTTTATTTAGACCATTTCTAATAAAAGTAAACCGTAAATGCACTGTGCACAGTATATATACGTAAATAAGTTATTGTAGTAAAGTGTGTAACATTATTCATATAATATGATTTATATTAAAACGAGTACATACACACACACACACATACATGCACATACATATCTAAGTACGTATAGTAAGTAAAGTTAAACGTAAACAAGTTAAAACATAGAAATTGTCAGGGTCAGTTTATGGGGGGAAATACTACGTGGCATTTGTAACGTATATTTTCTTGTTGTTATTGTTGTTGTTGTCACTGACGTTATTGCCAATGATTATTCAGAGGGGGAAGTATTTTTAGAATCACAAAACCGTAACAAGCGTGTAAATAAACATTCAAATAAAGTTTCCGTTTTAACTTCAAAATACAAATAAATAAATTAAAACAATTAACTATAAATAAAAAATCCAAAAAACACTGCATAAAATGGCCTAAAAGAAACCAAAAACAAGGTTGTGTGTGTGAGTGTGTGCTTTTATTTTTTTGTTAACTTTTCCACTTTTAACTCATTCATAATTGACCATTAATGTTAAAATTTTGGTTTTTGGTTTGAGGCAGATGTGGTCTATAAAATAAACACCATACCGCCATACAAATGAAATGTGTTGTTGTTGTTGTTTTTTCTGTGTGAGAATATACTAGTTAGTTGTTGTTGCTGCTGTCATAATCAAATATATATATAAATATTTATTAATTGACCTTTAAAATTTAAATGTTTTCAATTTATGTCCACAGTTAGTTACAAGCTTTAGCACTTAAACGTAAAAACTGTCATAGAATTGTTAGTTAAGTTTACACCCCACCACAAATGTCAACATTTAATGTCAATGATTTGACATTAATGAAAATGTTATGCGTAAGCAAATAATGAGTGTTAATGATGTTAAACTAAAAGTTTAATTTCATTCAAATAATTGACTAATTAAAATAGAATAGTCAAAGAAATAATTTATTCAAATGAATATTTTGAAAGTTTCTTTAAAATCAAATATTTTATATTTTGGAAAAAATGTTTAATTTTATTTCATACAATCAATATTATAGATATTCTCATTTTGTTTATTTTAGGTAACCAAGATAAATTTTAAAAAACAAACAAAAAAATCACAAAAATATTTGTACAAACTATTTTTAGATTTAAATAATTGAATCTATTTCTATTTATAAAACTGCAAACTCAAGACAAAAACAAATAACAGAAAAAAAAAATATTGAATAAATAAACAAAAACATTAAAATTCCAACAACAACACATGCCAGCTAAATTTAATTATTTGTTTTTTTTATTTTGTTTTATTTTAAGAGCACATAAATAGCAAACTACAAAACGTTTATAATCTCTGTTTTAAAGAGAACAAATAATTTATTCGTGATATCGTAGTGGTATTAATACTCATTGAACTATTTACAAAAACAAAAGAGATCTTATATTTGTTATTGTAGTGAAAATACAAAACAACAAAAAAAAAACAATTTGTGTATAATTTTTAATTAAAATACATCAAATCAGAATGTAAAGGTATAAATGTTAGTTAATTTTAATTAATTAAATTAAATAGTAGAGTATTCCAATTAAAACCAGACATGTCGTTATACGATTAATTTTTCTCGATGTAAGCTGTTCGTATAATTGAAAACTGTCTATTTTTAAATATACGAATTTACAAAAACCGGAATAATTTGTGTCGACAATCGATTAAAACCGAAATCTACTTTTTTGTATTCATAATTCAATAAATTTTATTGGATTCAAGATCATCTATGTCTAAAATTGGGTAAAAGACATTTCCAGCAGAAACGAATATAAGATTCTTAACACCTTTATGTGTTGTGGTCAATAAAACTGTCAATAAAACATAAATTTCAGTATCATAGTATTCTCTCAATTAAAATTAGACCAAAATGGAACGTTTATTAAGCTCATACGACTTAGCTCGCATATATGGATACTACGTAATATATCTCTTTACATCCCTCGAATATTATTGTTTTTACTGAGACATTTTATTGTAAAAAATGGACACGTTGAAAGATTAAATTTAAAATATTTGAACTTCTGAAAATATTGTAGTTCCTTTGGAACCGGTAAGGATAATGAAAGCTAGGCACATGAGATATCTTTTAACAAGAAATGATTCTGAACCAAAAACTAATAAAAGTTTAGATTAAAATAGTACATAAAGCAAATTTTCTGAAACAATGGATGATAGATCTATTAAGTACCAATATTACTCCATTAAAGTATCTAAATAACTATTTCATAAGAAATTATATAAGTTATTATATGTTTAAAAATGGTATTACTAAATGCAGTTAATCTGAAGTAATTTGCATTAATCGGTTATTAAACCGATAAGACTTGCAAATAAATAAACCCAAATAAAGACAACGAAACCCTAGTACATAGTCAATTTGGAGCACATTACTATTTGCGGTAGCCCACCGAAGATTCTTAATGGGCGAATTCAGTTCATAATAATAGTACAGTGCACAGTAGAAGCCCAACAAACTTTTTATTTCTTAACTACTGCTCCGCATCAAATTGATTGAAGGCTTTCATAAATCCACGATTAGTGGTCACTTATGTCAAATTGCACTCAATATTTCTCGCTACTCAATATATTTCTCAAAAAAATGACTATGCAATATTTTCTCGACTACTCATTATTTTTCGACTACTCATAATTTTCTGACACTTGTAGGGAAAATGAAATCTTAATGTCAAGAATTTGTACTAAACATGTAATTTTCCGTTCCTACACACGGAATGACAAAATCAATATACCCCCCATCTTTTTGATGATGGGTATAAAAACTCGCGTTATATTTTTTATTAATCGGTAAAAATTAACGCTTTCTATATCAATCATTTATGAAGCCTTGTCTTACGAAATATGTAAAGAAAAAAATTAAATTCGAACAAATTTGGAAAAATACTTTTATATTTTTTAAAAAAGGTATTTTTTCTACTAATTTTAATATTTTTCACATCTCAACTAATGGAGATAATCAAAAATTTTGTTCAGCATAGAATTTCGAAATATATTCCAAGTCACACGATTAAAAATAATTTCCCTCACGTACTTCAGGACTTATTTAACGAAAACGAAATAAAGTCGAGGCAAAAAATTAAAACACAAGCGTAAATATCTGTATAACTGTAGAGTGATTACATGTGAAAATGGACGGCCACCGGATTTGACTCATCCGATTTCAATACAATTTACTACAAAAATAGACCATTGGAAGTGCTTCTTTATCCGACATAGAATGGTATACAACTCTCATATATTATATTTAGGAGCTACTGATGACAGAAGGGAATTCACGTCTATCTGGTCATTGGTGGTTGTAATAAAAAATAAATAAATAATGAACTCTTTGGGCACTCCGGTCATGGAGCAGAACTAAAGCATTACTATCTCTTGACATATAATCGATAAGGCTTATTGTAGGCATTACCATAGTGCACTATATATTGGGCGTACGTCGGAACGTATGGGTTACCCAAGAAATAGCTTTTGCAGAAGTTGCCTAGCTGAAGAAGAGGACGAATGTGTACAATACCTGTTATGCTAATTTCCTGCACAGCGTGGACTGAGACATCTCAGTAGACAACTCTTTTATGATCTGGATTGTCTCAAGTAACGTTAGTCTTTTTGTTTATAGGAGTGGAGATGAGCATTTTTCCTATGTAGGATATCACAATGGAAATTCATTTATTTAGTTTATTTACAAACTAAATAAATGAAGTTCAAAAAAATGTATTTCATGTATTTTAAAAACCAATCACTTAATAAAAATATATTAGAATATTCACAGCCTACCCCTTGAATTATTTTTTCGTTAGGGCTATTATCACATTAAAGCTTGGATACTCTCCTTCGATGAGTTCATTCGTGAGAAAAAATTTCAAAAAAACAGTGTTGCCAGAAAATGCTCGTTGTCATCAGCTAAATTCNCAAAAATAATATNCTAAATTNTGCTAAATGTAAAGTTTTAACCACATTGCACTAGTTNATACTATTTATATATGNATGTGGCTCGTGAAAAACAGACTTTTCGCTNTTGTTTTCCAANATACTACGTTGAATATTTCGGGCACATAAACAATATAGCGCAGAGCATATACAATTTCAATAAGTATCAATCCCAATATCAAAATTCCAGTCCCTTCCAAAAATGTTTAAAAACTAAAAAAGGTTGTCATCAAAACTCGACTAAATTGGACTTTAAAAAAGGTCAGAAAAGGCTAAATGTACCCAAAAAAAAATAAAGCCAGAAAAAAAGCTAAAAATAAAATAAAGCTAAAATAAACGAAAGTCATTTTTAAGAAAGTTTATTTTCACTACTTCCAAAGTATTAATAGATATATATTTTCGGGATCTTAAAAAGTAATAAAAACAACATCCAAAGATGTAAATAAACATGTATTCAGAAGATCTTTTTGCAAATATTTTTTACGAAAAATTAATTTAATTAAAAAATTTATTTATTATAATAAATTATATATAATAAATTCCATTAAATTTCCCTGCAGCGATAAAAAGAAAAATCCAAATAATCAGTTTTTCATAACATCGTGGACATGACTTCATTCATATTCATTGAATAGGTATCAAAAAAGAGAACATCTTCCTATGACAAGCCTATGTTAAATTCATTGGAATTTGCACTACTTCTGGATCACATGTTCAGGATCTTATTGATTTCTTTTGATGTTCTTTTTTTGCTGGAATGACAACACTGTCAAAAAGAAGCAAACAAAATCTAATAAGAAAAATAAAAATAAAACAGGACTGCAGTCATTTAAGCGAAATAAAATAAATTCTAGATAATAAATCTACAAAATTGAAATTTTTATTCGCAAGTTATAAGATTATTTGTTTTCAAATTTCTTTAGACATTAAATAACACATAAGTTAAAGGCGTAATATAAATTTTTTAAATTTCCCATTATAAAATGTAAACTACAGTGAATATTTTACACGCAAATTTATGTAAAACTTTATTCATTCATTAACACACTATACATACAAACATACACTATAATTGTGTTTATGAATTAGTTAAAATATTTTCATAAAATCATAAATATTCATTAGTTAAGTACTCAGTAGTTTATATAAAGTTCTAATAAAATTTAAATTAAATAATTTTTAAAAATAAACTTAATATAAAACAATTTGTTTATTATTCAAATTCTGTTAAATTAGAAAATCGTTAATAAGTTATACATTTCTGAAAAATTTTAAAGACAAGGGAAGCAAGGTGTTGACTTTATAAATGTTTTCAAATTGTTTTTATTTTTATATTTTTTACAATTTATTGGATTTTAGTATGAATAATTTGTTTTGATAACAACAAGCAAGTGAGTGTGTTTATACAATTTATTTGTTGTTTGTTTGTTTCTTGATACACAAATAAATCTATAAAGTTTTTTATTTTTAATTTTAATTTTACACACTCCTTAACAAGCGGGTATCAGTGGAATTCGAGCTAACCAGCCCCAAACGTTTAGTGGTCGCATTTCTATTTTTATTTTGCAAGAACAACAACGGCAACAACAATATCTATATGAGATTTATTTTTCTATTTTTTTATTTTCATTTATAAATTCTTTTTCATTTTATAATTTAATAGAAAACAAATGATTCAACGGGAGAGAATATGAATAAGAAACTACAATGTTGCTTAATGAAATTTTTAAGAAATATGGATTATTGTGGATAAAGTAGTTGTTTTTCTAAAGAATATTTTTCATATCTAATGGTGTTTATATATAGATTCAGAAATACAGACGTAATAATTATAATTAAAGTTTTTAAATTCATTCATTTGAATTAAAAAAAAACCCAAATTGTCGAGTTACTGATCAAATCTTTTAAATTAATTTTCAACGGATTTATTTATATTGTTTTGCAGTTTATTAAAAATAAAATTTATCTGTCGGATAAGAAAAATTTGAAGTCAATATTTTTACTGAGAAAAAAGTAAACGATTTTGAATTGGCAGTTTTAACTGAAGGACGGACGAAGGGAGAGACATTTGAATTCTTTAAAAAATTTAAATTTAAAAAATATATTATAGTCTTGACTAAAATAAAAACTAAATCTAAATATTAATGTATTAATAAGATCCCTCCCTGAATTAAGTACCAAATGTAAAGATGGAAGGATGGACGAAAAATGCCATTGTGCCAAAAAATATTTTAGAATGCATTATTTTACTAAACACGGAATGACCACCATCTTTTTGATGGTGCATAGTGGTTCCAAAATGGACATTTTTGGAAATAATTCTGCAACTTTAGAACTGATGCATGTATTTGAATGAAATTTTACATGGGCAATCCTGAGGTCTGTGGCAAATGATTTGGAGAACGACAGGTCTGGGGAACGAGGAGTGGACCTCCTATATTGGTCACCTCGTGTATGATTTTTTTTAAAACGCCAAAATGTCATTAATGATTTGATTACCCGCAGCTAGTCCTTATAATTCTCTACAAAAAGTGTGCTTACATGTCTGGGTTATCTCTTTTACTTTTAGAGATATTTGGACCAATGTAAAATTTTTACCCATTTTTGGGCTTTTTTTTAAGTTTTTTTTTAACTTGGTGGGCGCAATTTGTGTCCTAGAAATTTTCTAAAATATTCTCTTGATTCTATACAAAATTTTAAAAAATTTTTGTGCAAGGATCATATATATATATGGTTTAGATAAAAAGTTATATTATTTTGAATTAGAGAATTTGAAAAAACGTGTGATTCTTTGTGATTTTTTTTCAAAAAGTTGGTAATATTTTTTCACTTAAAAATCCATTATATTCCTTTTCAATTTTTTAGCTGCTTCCAAAAGAATGCTTATTTTAAATGCATGTTAAAAAAATTCGAGGGCAGTTGGGGTAACAGTCTCCTCGCTTTGTGTTTTTAGTTTTTTGTGGAGCACAAAAATTTCAAAGCTAATATTAAAACTGAAATACCTTAGAAATTTAGCTCCATATGTTGGCTAAACACACAACAACTGTGGAATAATTCACGCCTCTTATAACGACAGGGTGATCATTTTCTGAAAAAAAGTAAATTTTTGAAGTAAGTTTTCCCCGAACGGGAATTTTAGACATTTCGGAGTAAAAGAAATGAGAATTTATTTATATTAATCTTTTAAGTACCTTTTTTATATAATACTTAAATTTCAGAATGATAGCATTTTTAATACAGATTTAATATAAATTCAAATATTAGCCCGGGTTCACACACAGCAATTTTTTGTTGCAGTTTATAGGAGAGAGAA
>MINK01172917.1:5155-25050 GCA_001735545.1 Phormia regina
ATTATCCAAGGAATTTAAAATTGTACCATTTTTGGATAATTACACAGAAATCGGCAACACTGATTTAATTTTAAAAAGTACAAATTTACATTTTTTTTTTAAATTTTGAAAAAGAGCATTCTAAATATTTTTTACAAAAAATAAATAAATAAATAAATAAATAAATAAATAAATAAATAATAAAAAAATATTTTCAAAAAGGTACCAACACAATAAATCAAACAATATTATAACGATAAATAATATTATATCGTAACTATATTATCTAGGTGATAAAAATTATCACTAGTAACAATCATTCTCGTATCTATAGCGATATTTTTTTATGGACTAAAGTATACCTTTCCTTATGATATCGTTTTTGGTATCGTTATTTCCAAAAATAACGATAGTGAAATCGTTATTAGTCACATTTTGTTATGAACCCTATTTAATACTAAACAATTAGTTTATTTGAATTGAATATAATTATAAAGAACCATAATCAGCTAAAATATTTTGCATTGGACGTCAATAAATTCTCAGGCCATTAACCCTTTGAATCCATGCTTTTTGGGTTTTTTTCTAATAGATATACATATATCTGATTGGAATATTTGGAATACATATTGGAATACAGATTGAGCTTGTAAGTCAGCATAGATGACTGGGTGTCGTCATTGACGGTCAGTTTAATTTTGAATCCCATATTTTTATTTTGCGTAGAATTTATTAAATAAAGATTTATTTACCTTTATGGGTTAAATTCCGGTCAATTTAGGTAGACTAAAACATGTTGTTAATTCAATTGTGAGATATATGTATAACATTCGTAAGCGTGAGCATATTTCTGTGTTTGTAGTTCGGTTTCTTGGCTGCTGATTTTTGGAATTTGTCAAATTTCGTAATCTTTTCTTTTTTATAAGACATTTAGGAATGGTATTGATACGTAATTGTTCAGCCATCTTGTTTTGTCGCTCTCGTTCGACTAGGGATAAATAAATACTCATACCTCGTTATTAACTAAGAATTTCCTCACAATCTAATAACGTTTTTCGTATAAAACTGTTTAAAAACATTGTTGTTTCTCTTATATCGATAGATTCTTTTATGTTATGGAGTTGTTTCTAATACAATCGGACTATTTTTAGACTGCGAATATGTTATACTATATATTTTATTTATTTAATTTATCGGCTGGGGAGCCAAATATTGAATATTGGTTTATTGTTTAAATAATCAGTTTTTTATATGATTTACTTTTACTTGTACATTTATAATGTTTTTACAATTCAGGTTTAATATTCACAAAACTTTGGGCTACATATTAAAAAATAAACCACGATACAGTTAAAATTTTGAATTGTTTTGATGGGCATTAATGACATTTTAAAAAGATGTAAAAATATTTTAAAAATATTCCTCTTTGAGCCAAAAGATCCGATCGGATATGTAGTATAAATGTAAGAAAATTAACTTATAGTTATTGCAAATTGCCATTTTCTTTAATATTCGAAATGGTGTAATAAATTTGTAGTTGAAAAAAAAAACTATTTTTTTAACATTTTTGTCGTTGCTATAAGTTTTATATGATTCGTTCTTTCGTCTGTATTTATTTTATGATGGTTTTCATAAATTCAACTTGCAAACATGCATACGATACATACATACACACATACATAAATACGAAGAACGACTCTGACTATACGTAGTTTAATGTACGATACAATTTTTTTTTTTTTTTTTGTTTTTTTTTCTATATTTTTTTATTTATTTAAGAAGTTGAATGTTCGAATTCCTCCTAGTTTTATATTTTTATTATTTGTGTAAATATAAACATGTGTGCGTGTATGTGTGTGTGTTTGTAAGAGTGTAAAAATTTTACATTTTGTTTTTCTTTTAACATTTTCTTCTTGTTATTTAATTCTTACTTCCCAATCAGTTTACAAATTTAGAATAATTTTTGTTTGTTTGTTTTTTATTTTTCTAAATGCCCGATTCTGATTCTACCTCTTACTTATGTGAAGAGCAAATATTGTTTGTCAGTCAGTCTTATAGCAGTACTGTTGTTATGTTCGATGGTTGTTTAGTTCAGTTTGGTTAACTGCCGGTTTTTCTTTCTTTTAAAACTTTTTTTGGTTGTTTACAAGTTTGAGCTAAAACTTTTTACGTTTTAGATTGAACAAAAAAAAGTGACTAAGAAATATTTTCTAAGGTATTGAGGAGCTTTAATTTAATGATTTTGTTGTAGTTAAAATATATTCTTATATATGTATTGAAGTGTAAGAGTGTATGTATGTGTGTGTGCGTGAGTGTGAAAAGGAATGAGTTTGTATGTAGTTTTTTCCGTCTAAAATCTAAATACATAATTTGTGTTTGTGCACTTTGAATTTAATTTGAAATGCTTGATTTTTGTTTTTATTGCTTTTTAATTAATATAAAAGGCAAATAATTACACTCACATTAAAATATCAGTAAAAATATTTTTATTTCAAGATAATTGAATATGATTTTTAATAATTAAATGTTTTTAATTATTTATTTAGCAGAACAAAATTAAAAGAAAAAACTAGTACTAAATTAGTACTAATTTAAAGAATTTCAAAATTTAAAATTAAAAACAAATAATAACAATAAAAAATATAAATTTTCCATTGTTTAAAATATACATTTTCACATGTTTAAAAAAATGTAAGTTTTGCAAGTTTGCAAATAGTACGAAGTAAACATTTTGAAAAATTATTACATTTCGAAGTAATTTCCAGTTTCTTAAAAGTGAAATTTTTCAAAAAAATAAAAGTTTAAATTTAAAATAAGAATGCATTTTAATGCAATTGCATTTTTCTTTAAATATGCTATTAAATTTTTTTAATTTCTTAACATAAATGAAAAGTTTGGAATATTTACAAATTTTTGGGACGCGAAAATGCAATTTCATTGCATTATGCATATAAGATAAAAAAAAATAATGTTTTAAACTAAAATACCAATTTCCGAAAAAGTAGAAATAAGGGTTCTTCTGTGGGTAGAAACCTACTTTTTGAAAAGCTCTACTTTCTGCAATTTTATCACTCAATATTTAAAAAATTTTATCTACAATCATTATCAACATGTTATTTTTTAAATTAAAGATTTAATATCGATGATATTTAATATTCTCTGATAAATAAAAATGTTTATGAATATAAAATTACATTATAATATCAATTTTTTTCCATAATTAAAATATGTTTATTTATAAGATTTGAAAAAAAAAAATCAAATCATATAAAAAGTCAAAAGTTTTTTATTTAACTATCAGTTTCGGATGAAACGTAGAAAAACCCACAACAAAGTTCTCTATACATTAATTATGAAGAAAGGTAAAAATATTTAATGGTATTTTACAACATAAGTGTTAAAAAAAAACAAAAAAAATATTTATTCTTTAGGATATATTCTGTACTTGTTATTGGTGACTTTGGTTATACGTTATGACACCGTAGCATCTGCTCCTACAGAGGGTACACCTCGATATCCAGACAAAAGTACATCATATTCTACTGGCAGTACTGGATCGCACCTATTTCCAGAATATACTACTGGCTATCCTCAAACTGAAACTCCAACTCCCTCACATGGACCAACAGATCCCGAACATACTACATACTACCCCTCAACTAATGACGGTAGTACACAATATACCACATACCATCCTCAAACTCCTTCAACTCCCGGCCCAAATTATACTTATACTACTGGCTATCCTCAAACTGAAACTCCAACTCCATCACATGGACCAACAGATCCCGAACACACTACATACTCAACTAATGACGATAGTACACACTATCCATATACCACATACCATCCTCAAACTCCTTCAACTCCCGGCCCAAATTATACTTATACTACTGGCTATCCTCAAACCGAAACTTCAAGTCCTATAAATCGACAAACTCCAACGGTACATACTCCACCAAATTATACTACAAACTATCCTCAAACTGTATCATCTTCAAATTCACCAACGGTTGTACCGTCAACTTTACCATCAAATAAAGACGACTTATATCCGACACCTTTTTACCCTTAAAATATTGAAGATATTGAAGAAAAGCAAAGTTCTAAAAATATTTTACAAATTAAAAAATATAAAATATTTTACAATCAGTTAACTCAAAGTTCATAACTACGTTTTAATTTTTCAAGAAATGGATTTTATTGCACCCAATATAAACTATAAAGTAATACGATACTAACAAAACTATAGTCGTGACACTCAAGGGTTAAACTATAGTCAAGAGTATACTTTGTATTATTCGAGGAACAAATTTTTTATTATTTTCGAATGAACAAAAATTTTCAATTTAGAATAAAAAATTATTCGATAAATATCTAACGATTAATCGAATAATTTTTTTATAATGATTGAAAATTTGATTAGAATATATAAATATGCAAAACAAGTGTTAATAGATTTCGGTTTAAAGACTTTTATGAACACTGCGGTCCCAGTATTATTTGAAAGAAAAAAAGTAAAATTTAATTAAATTAAATTCTTAAATTCTTGAAATTTCCAGCAAACATTAATTTATTTAAAATAATCAACAAAAAATTTAACAAAAGTATATACAAATGCTGCTTCTTATTTAATGATCCAAGTGATGTGGAAATAACCGAAGATTTTGAAATGTGTGACGATAGTTTGTTAACTGAACTCAATCTAAAAGGAACAAAAAAAAAAGCTAAGTAGCTCTTAATGCTATTCTAACTGTGTTGTCACCATCAGACCTATGAAGGGATTTTTATAACATCTGCTTTTATTAAAAAAAATATATAACATAATTCTAAAATGTATTAATATTTTTTATAAATAATTATTTTAAAATAAATTTAATTTCATTATATCATTTGTCCGTAATTTGAATATGGTTTCAATTTTTTTTATATTGATTTGTTCTATGTTGATGAATTGTAATTTTACTACCTGTTTCTTCAAATGCGAACGAAAGTTTTGTTTAAGTTAATGTATTGTTGTTTTTAATACACTTTGTCTATCGCATTTATAGAAACAGACAATTAATTAGTTTATAAAACTAAAGAATATACTTTTCCCATTTTCTATACTTATTAATAATTATTCGAACAATTCACTTTGTTCTTTCGATCACACGAATAATTCAAAAAATTATAAAATTTTATTAGATCAACCACAATGTCGATTAATTGACAACCCCAGTACAGACAGAACTATAGTCGATATTACAGAGTTAACTATAAGTATGCCAAATTATATACTAAATTATAATCGAAACTAGATGCTAATCTATAATCAAAATTTTAAATTATACCCAAAAATATAGACTAGACTATAGTCGGTACTATAGACTAGATTATAATCGATACTATAGATCAAGCTATAGTCGGTACAATAGACTAGACTATAATCAATACTATAGACCAGACCATAGTCGGTATTATAGACTAGACTATAGAGACTACAGATTTTATGCTGTGTGTATGGATTATGCTATATACTATCATACTTATGTATATACTTCTTCATAGATTAAAATATAAACTACACTATAAGCTATAGTAGCTATAAAAAAGTTATTAATGATTTTAAATAAAACTTCCAACTGGGTATTTTTAGTCCGTTAATTTTAAATTAAAAATCTGTTGGTGTTCACTTCTTTTCCGGTGAATTAAAAATTTTTTAAACACATTCTCCTATTCTATATTATTCACTCAGAAAACAATCGACAATGATAAATAATAAAAGAATAACTTAAAAATCAAAATAATTTTAATTAAATTTTCCCAAAAATAAAAACTCAAACATAAGATTTACGTAACACACAATTCATACGCCAACAACACAATCAATTGTATTAAGTTTATTTTTAAAGTTTATATTTATTTTCTTTTTTCTCCTTGTGTGTGTAAGTTTTTTTTGGGTTGATTAAATTATTTTGTTTTTTTTTTTTTTATTCATTTATTTTTCATATTAATAAATTTTTTATTTGTTCTGTTTCGTTTTCAACTTTTTTTTTATTTTATTCATTTACTTTGAATATATCACCATTATTGTATTAAATATAAACGTAAGTAAAATAAACGATACCAAAAGATATTTTATTATTTCTGTTGTTGTTATTGTTGTTGTATTCAATAAGTTTCATATTAAATATTTCAATTTTTTCACTTTATTTGTTTCTGTTTCTTTATTATTTTATTTAGCTGTTATTGTTGTTGTTGTTGCTATTGTTATTATTTGTTAGTAGTTTTTATTTGAACCACTCCCTACTTGAAGAAAAAAAAAAACTAAATAAATAAATAATTTACATTTTTAGTTTGAAATTTTATACTTTGTTGTAAATATTTTAAGTAATTTTTGTTGCTGTTTTCTTTCTGTTTGTATAAATATTTTATGATTGTCTATCTATCGTTTTAAGTTATTTATTATTTAATTTTGTAAATATGTTTTCTTCTTAAACGATTACGAATATCTAGCGTTGTTCTCTTTTTTAATGTCATTCTTGGCTTTTTTTTATCAAAATAATATCTATAAATTGAATTTATGAAAAATAGTTTTGCAAATTAATAGGAGACTTGCATACACAATTTTTGTGGTAATTATTATTATTATTATTATTATTATTATTATTATTATTATTATTATTATTATTTAATTTTTAAATGTCATATTTCAAAACGATTCCTTAAAATTCGTTTGTTTTAAAGAAATTTTTACAAAAAACGTTAAACTATATTACGGTATAAACTGGGCAATAGACAAGAATAGAAAATATTTTATATTCGGGAATATATAAAGGAAGATAGTCAGTGCTAATGATGATACTGCAGACTAAACTATAATCGAAATAATAAGCTAAAATATAGTGAAGACTAAACTATATTTGAGATTTTACACTATCATAGATATAGACTTAATATAGTCAAGATAAAACTATAGCTTAGATTCAAGTCGAGTCTATAGGTTAAACTATCGTTAAGACTGTAGACTAAATTATAGTTGTGATATATAAATTATTCTGTAATCGAGAACATAGATTAAACTTTAATCGAAAATAATTATAATTGAGACTATAGACTGAAATATAATGTAAACTAAACTATGTTTGAGATTCTATGTAGATTAAACTAAATTCAATACTATACACTAAACTATAGTCGAGACCAAATTAAACTTTAGCTGATAATGCAAACTAAACTACAGTTGAAACTGAAAAATAATCGAGATTTAATGTAGATTATATTAAATTCGAGTCTATGATCTAAAGTGTAGGCCATAATAAAAACTGTAAACTGTAGTGTAGACAAACCTGCAGCCAATGCTATATACCAAACTATAGTCGAGATTGTAGATGAACAGACTATTTACAATTATTGTTATCATATATTTTATAAATTTTTTTTCTTTCCAGATCGAACTTGGCGATACCCTGCCCCAACAAGTTTGCATAACCTGCGCCAAAAATACCATATCAGCATGTCTTTTCAAAAAGAAATGTGAAGATGCTGACAATTTCTTTAGACAACAATTGCTAATACGTAAAATAGAAAGTAAATCAGATGAAAAGAATATAAATGAAACAGAAGATGACACCGATCACGATGTTCCCAATGGGCAAAATCATAAAGAATCTTCGCATAAAAGTGATGAAGATCAAGATTTAGAAGAACAAATTTATAAACAGCAACTCCAGCGGCAAATAAATGGTCATAGATTAGAAGTGCCAGATGATAATGAAAATCATGATCATGTAGGAGATCAGGATGATGATGGTGGTGGTGGTGATGTAGTAGAGGATGATGGCGAAATAAAAAGTGCCAATGGACAAAAACCTGCTTTTGATTTCAATTCTATACGTCTAATGCACGAGTATATGCAACAACATTTAAGTAAATTAAATGGTATGCGAGGGAATGGAAGAAGTGATGATGAAGCTGCAGAAGCTTCGGGTAGTGATACCGAGCAAGATGAAGATGATGAAGATGGTCCTTTGCCATTGATACCAGAAATTGAATTAATAACACCATCCGAAGATGGTGGCGCCGGTGCAAATGTAACTGTTAATGGCACATCACCAACGGTGAATACAACATCTACTATGGCACAAATGCGTGGTTATCAATGCCCTCATTGTTATCAGATTTTCGAAATGAAACAAGTTCTTAAGGCTCATATGCAAAGTGTACATGGAACTTCGGGACCCGTATATGAATGTACGAATTGTAAAAAGACCTATTTTTATAAACGTTTCCTGGAGAAGCATATAAGGCGTGGTCGTTGTGTTAAGAAGAGAAGAAATCAAACGTAAGTTTTTTTTAACAAGATTAAACAGTTTTTAATCGTTTAATGTTTTATTGTGAATTCTAGGCGTCCTATGCAATGCACTGACTGTAATGTTTTATTCCCCACGGGGCATCATTTGGGTTGGCATAAACGTACTGGCTGCCCTTCAAAAACGGCAAAAATGTAAGTTTTGATTTAAGGTGGAATGCGAATTATTTCGTGGAATAGGAATAAATAAATAAATTGTTTGGAATATTGAATTATTTGTTCTTTATATTTCTTTAGGCCTCTACAGCAACTTTTTAAACAAAATATTGTGCAATATAATAATTTTCCCAGACGTATTGGCATACGCAAACCGGAAAATGCTATTTATTTACATAATCGAAAGTAAGTAAGAAATTAATAACGAAAAACTTATTTATCTATAATCAAGGCTTTTAACTGAATTTATAGTTCATAGTCTAGGCTATAGTTGAGATTGTGAACCACACTATGCTGGAGATTAACTGTAAACTGGACTACAATCACGATTAAATACTAGACTAGAAAATAATTGATATTATTGTAGTCAAAAATATAGACAAGAATATAGTCAATGCTAGAGTTGAGACTACAAGCTCGACTATAATCGAGACTGCGGACTGGACTATAGTCGAGATTATAGACTATAGTTGAAATTATAAACAACTATCGAGACTAAAGTTGAAAATATAAATAAGACTAAAATTAAGACCGCAAACTATTTCCTAATAGATATAATAGAAATGCGATATTATAAACTAGACTATGGCGGTTACTTTATTCAGTTGAGACTATAGTGTGATTATAAAGTAGACTATTGATTCGAATATAGTTCCTTACCACATTACTTCCTCTCTTTTAGAATTATCATGGCCAATAATAAACGCAAAGGACGAACTCGTATAAAATTGGATGCCAAGAAAATCGCATTGGCCAAGCAATTAATATTACGAGAAGCCACTACGACAGTCATAGCCAACGAATTAAATATATCACGGACTTTTGCCTGGCGTCTGCGTAAAAGTCTCGTTAATGGTGTCAGTTTGCATGAACGTGTTATTGATCCTCCCGAAGATGAAGAAGATGATAATGATAACAATGATGCTCAAATGCCAGAAGATATTGGAAGTGAGGCTTTAAATATAGATAAACCCGAAAATCAATTAAATCATCAACCATTTACCGAACATATTAAACGTGAACGTGCCACTACAGAAGATGAGGAGGAAGAGGATAATAATCATGAATCTGAAGAAGAAAACTTTCACAAGCAACAACACGAATTAGAACAACAACACCTTGAACAACAACAAGAGTTAATAAGACAAACAAATAATAATAATATTAATAACAATAGTGTTGCGACATCAGTTATACAACGAACAAATGAATTGAAATTACATAATGCTCAGCAACACTCACAAGAACAACAACAATTATCGAATACAACAACCAATAATAACGCCATATTAGAACAACATAAATTACACAATAAAATATCAGTAGTACAACAACAAAGACTTATGGAAATTAACAATAAAAATAATGCTCATCTAGAAGACAATGATACTGCTACCGATTCCGATAGTGAAAATGAGGATGATGATAATACATCCAATCAAATCAAACAGTATCAATGTCTTCAACAACAGCCAAATGAACAACTACTACAACAAGAGACTGATCAAAATAATAGTCAACAAATACAACAATATTTACAAAAATCATCTACTAATTTAAATGATATAGAAAATGCTCAAACAATTCCTTTGGGCAATTGTAAAAAATTACCCCTTATTAACCAGTTAGCACCAGCTGTAGCAGCTGCTATGTAAGTTAAATCATTTATACTTAAAATAATTTAAAATATTAAATTATTATTTTCTATTTTTTTTTTTTTTCTTATTTTAGCCATCAATTACCTGTAAATCTGTCAATACGTCCGATTGCTTCTATGCAGAACAATGAAATGTAAGTGAAATATTTTTTATTTATTTTCAAAGTGATCAGAGAAAAGGCAAGAATAAATTGATAGCACTCATAATCTAATGAAATCAGTTTGAAAATATACAAGTTTAACTGAGTTACCTCACCTTTTCTATTTTTTTTTTCGGATTATTACAATTTTGATGTTGTCAACAAAAAATCGTTTAATTTTAATTATTCAGGATTATTTCTTTGGCCTTAGGACGCTAGTTTTTTTTTACTGTAAATGAATTAATAAATAATTTTTCGCTCATTAGACCAAAAAAATCAGCCAAATACTCACATTTTAATGGAGTGTTAAAGACACTACCATAATATTGAAGTGTAATCTTAGCCATTGAATATTATATTAGCTATGGATCATTATAAAACTGTATGATAATCTTATGTTGTCCGTCCAAATGTTTATCTGATAAATTAACTTTTGGCGTTGATGAGAGCTTCATTAATCTCATCTTCTTAATTACAGATTATCAAATAACAATATTGGCGGTTCGAAGAAAAAACCCCGCAAACCAAATGTCTTTATAGATGATGAAAAATATGCCATGGCAAAAATGTTAGTAGCACAAAATGCTTCAACTATGGAAATAGCTAAAGCGCTAAATGTTTCACAAATGACTGCTTGGAAATTAAGAGATGCCATAATTAAGGGAGTACCCCTATCATATCGTAATAGACGTGATATACGTATGACAATGATGAGACACGAAGAAGATGCCGGCAGTGTGTTAAGTGAAGGCAGTGATACAAGACGAGAAACTGATACAGAAAGACAACAACAAGCTCTGCTAGTGCAGCAGCAACTAGATCATCAGCAAAAATTACAACAACAGCATTTACAGCAGCAACAACAAATTCAACAGCTATTACAAAGACAGCAACAGTTACAGCAGCAACAACAACAATTGGAACAGCAAAAACAACAACGGCAACAAGAAAGAGAACGTGAACAACAACAATTGCTGCAGCAACAGCAGCAACAAAAGCAACTATTACAAAAGCAACAACAACAACAGCAGCAACAACAACAACAAACAACTCCTCAAATCCACCCACCAGAACAAAAACACTCAAATCCTAGACGTCGTCTTAAGGCAGCTGAACGTGAGGTAAGAGATAAAGAAATCACCCGAGAAATTTTAGAATTAATTAAAGAAGACAACAATATACAATATTGGAAAGTATCGGCCCGTCTAGCCGAAAAGGGTTATGCTATATCTCCCTCTTCTGTTTGTCAAAAATTAAAATCAATGGGTATACACAGGCGCTGGAAGCCTGGTGATAAACCTCCTCTTATTGATATGGAACAACTTAAAGGTAATCATATTAATGCAACCAGCGGAATGGCAGTTTTAGCAACTGCGGCAGCTAATGCACAAAATGCCGCATCCTCGTCAGCCGATGAAAGTTATGAACAACAATTTGATATGGGTGGCGCACATTTCTTAAGTGCCTTTACACGTTAACAGCAGAATAATAATAAACTGAAAAGGATCTTCAAAGAGTATTAAGGTAAATTAACTGTAATGTAGTTAAAACTAGTAAAACATATAGTAGAAAATGTTCTATGTTATTACTAATGTATTAGTAGAAAAGTAGAAAATTTTATTTTACGTCCAGTATTTATACTTTTTCAATAGGACCATAGTCAACAAAACCTTTTGCTCATAGTGGTAAAATGTTGATTTATTGCTATTTATTATTATGATTTTGGACGTAAAATTTTATTTAGCAATTTCAAGTGGGATTTATTTAAAAAAAAAATGATGACTTAATTAAAAATTAATAAGAGTTAATCAGATTTATAAGTGAATATCTGAAGAAAATCATTCTTGAGTAAAACATAATACATAATATTATAAGCAGAATATAAATGAAAGTAAAGTGTCTGCAAAAATATAGAAAATAGAAATTGAACATTTTGTATTAATTGTCGAATTTTAATAAGTTCTGAATTAAACTGTCGAAACGAATTTTTGACATCAAAGAACAGGCAAATAGTACTCAATTAAATTTTCCTGAAATTTTGAGACATTTCCTTTATGAATAATAAAATATTTTCTAAACAGTGTCGAATAAATTGATCAAAAATAATGAAAAAAGTGTGAAAAAATTTTAAATAATATTTTAATTATGAAAATTCATATTACTCCCTAAAATATTAAAACGATATCACAACCATAAAAATTATCATTATGTCTGGTAAAAGTTAGGCATTATATCAAAATCTACTGTGTTATTCAAATTAAATTTATGATATTTTTAATGTTTGATAGTAATGGTATGGCATATTTTACGGTTTCCCACTAAATTAAAAAAAAAAAAAACAAATCTTAATAAGAAACAATCGATATTTTTAAAAATTTTGCGAAAAATGAGGATCGAATCTAAATTATTTCTTCATATATTGATCGGTAATATAAAGTTTATTACAAGGAAATACTATTCACTATTGAGATCCTTTCAAGTAAATTTTTTCTTGGATCATAAAATGTTTATCTTAAAAAAAGAAAAAAAAAAATATGTGCCTTCCTATTTTTGTTAAGTATTTCAAACTCCTACTAATTATGCGAATTATTGTTAATTTCATTTCTGGTAGGCATTTCAAGAACTCATTACTGTCATTACAAAAACTAATTACTTTAAAGCTATTCAATTTCTCATTAACGTTGAAGTATTTTAGAAGTCATTATTAGCAAAATCAGTTATAAATAATTATGGAAAAATTACAAGCTAATATAGTTTTTAAATTCATTTATTTGAAAGTGAATTGTTTAAATTGAAATATACACAGCCCAATCATGAACAAACATTCCGCGGGATATTCCTCACTTTTCCCCATTTCTTTATTGCGAATAATAAATTTTCCTTTTATATCAACTGCGTTTAGGGAAAAAATTCTTAAGAAACATTTTATCCGTTGGAAATAAATTCCTTGGGAATATTTATGATTAGGCTGATAATTTTTATGATTTAATGAAAAACTGATAAAAAGTAACATTTTCAAAAATATACTTTACATTATCAGAGTAAAAGTAAGTAACTAATCTAATTTGTAATGCTGAAAGTATGTTGTTATCATTGAAAAGTAACTAGACCGGTAACCACATGCCATTACTAAGTTCTTGCTATGTAAATTAGTACATAGTTTCGGCTAGGTTTGTATTTGGCCAAATATTTGTTTTTGTTAGGCTTCAGCCTTAATTTTCAGTTTCGGTCTATAGTATATAGTACTTTAAGGTCTGATCTAGAACATTTTCTTAATTATAAATATTTCAAAATCATGTCAAAACAAAATTAATGTTTGTTTTCATCTTACCTCTGAAATTTCAATCTTCCTAGATCGCAAACACAATACAGGCGTCATTTTAAATATTTTGCCGATTTTTCATCTTTATATTCATATCTAATGTCGCTAAAGTCTTAATATATCCATGGTTTTGCAGACGGGTTTAAGTTATTTTTCCTCTGATCAAATGCAAGCGTGATCTAAATCAAATTAAAATTCATATTTTTTTCTGATGCAATTCAACATGAATTGCATCAGAAAAAAATTTTAATCTTAGGACAAAACGTATTTTTTACTCAAATTATTTCCAGTTGATTAGTCTCATCCCTACAAAATTCAATATATGAGTTAAGAGATTTAAAATATGTTCAGACTTGTCAAATATTTGACGAAAATCACGTAACAACTATAAAAAATATTTACTAGCATTGCATAGAACGGATAAGATTTTAAAATCAAGTATTAGTTGTAAACCTCAAATAATTGACTTAATTTTTAACCAGACCTCCCCCCACCCCTCGGTGCTACAAGAGTCTAGTTTTTCTCAATTTTCTTATAAGGCAAACATCCCTCGAGTACTCGGAGAATTTTTTGAAAGGATATTTTTAAGCAATCTTTTTCTTATATGAAAACCTTTGGCTTTTGCAATGAGGACAATGTTCTTTACAATAAATTCCAATTAAAAAGAACTCAATTCTACAATTTATAAAACAATAATTAATATTTAATAAATTTCTGTTTATGAACTAAGTCATCATTAAGATTTTAAATACCCACATCGTGAAAAACTCTCAAAATTGTTATTCCTTTTCAATTGTAAATTTATAATTTAAAGTATATAAGACATAAATGAATTAAAGAAAATTTAAAACAGAAAACATTCCTCTTTTAATTCTAATTTCTTTTTTTTTTTATTATTATTAAATTGTCTCCCAAAACCTAGTGAGTCTATAACATTTTATTTAATATTTTATTTAAGTAATATTTAAAAGTATTTTATAGTATTTTATATATAAATGTTATTTAAAATATACATACATACATACATATATAACTTCTTTTTAAAAGACATGATTAGTTCTAATTATTTCAAATGAATTTTCCATTTATTATTTATAAAAAAAAAATAATTATTTTTTTTAAAAAATTTTAGGTTTTTCGTTATAGAAAATTATTCTAACTTTAATTAAACAACACAACTTTATTATGAACAAATATATTTTTTTTTTAATTTTTATTAAAAGTAAACAAAACTCAAACATTAATATTTATAAATTATAAAAAATAAAACAAAAAAGTGCAATTAAAAAAATAAATAAACAACAAAATTACATTTTTCAGGTAAATCAGGAAAAATGTTATAAGCAATAATTAAAAATATAAAACTAAAAGTATTTTTTATAAACAAAAGTTATTATTAAAAGAAATTATTATAATTTAAAATAGAAATAAAATACAATGTAAGAGCAGCTTTTAATAGGAAAAATCATAAAGAACAAAAAAGACAAGATTTGTTTTATATAAAATATTTATACTTTCATAAAAAGAAAACAATTATTTTTAATGAAAATTAAAAGTGTTTCGTTCTTTACTATAGTATGGCAATATATAATTTTATATTAAGTTAAATTCATATTTTATTGCAATATTAAATGAAACTAAAAAATAAATAAACATAATAGTATAGTATATGGAAAATAAAAATAGTTGTGCCTCTGAAAATATCCTTTAAAAAAAGAAACAAACAAAACATAAGAATTATGAATAATTAAAAAAAAAAAAAAAAACGATTTTAATCGTTGTTATTATGACTGGCAGCCTTTAAAAAAAAATATAAATATAAATAAATTATTAAATGCACTCATTTATTAAGTAATAAGCAAAAATTATTAAATTATAATATTAATCTCTAAAGTTTATTATAAATTGTTTAAATTAAAACAAAATATTGAAAATAAAATTTCGAAAATAAAAGCATTGAAAAAAATATAGTTAATATATATTATTACAATAGAATTCTAGTGTTATGTTCATTCATTCCATACATTTGCATATATCATTTATGTAAAAAGAAAAAAAATATATATATAATAACAAAATATAAATATATTTCAAAAAACAAATATTTATTATTGTTTTAATAAAATAATAAAAGGAATAAAGGCTCAACTACATAGAATACTCTCAGCTTCAACTGCGACTGTCAGCTGCTGTAAAAAACATGCATTTATATAGAACAGCACCAAATCAGTACGTCAAACTTCTGCTTAAAGTACTTTAAAGATTAAAAATGTTCAACTTTGGAATGCCGAAGTACGTAAATACATTGTGTCGGTTGTTATATTCTTATTTTAATATTTTTTCATTGAGTCGGAAATTTTAATTTGCAATTCATTATTTTCACTGAGCACATAATTTAATTTTATCATCTTCATATTTTATTATAAATATAATTAACCCAGCTGACTTTGTTTCGATGAATATAAAAAATAAAATTTTGTAAAAAATATTACAATATTAATTTTTCATATTATTATTGTGTTTAAATTCTTTATTAACGGATAACTTGCAATTTTATATTAAGAATATGTGTGAAATTAAGGAGAAAATGTTAGAAAATTTGGTTGAACGATATAAAGAAAAATGTTAATTGAAACACATTACTTTTGATAGTCCTATTCTATGTTGGGTAGTTGTATTTGTTGCCCAAATACCTTAGTATGGTATTTGATGATGCTTAGAAACATGTTGCCGACTTAAGGCGTTCGTTACACAGAGTTGTATTCAGGCAAAAAAAATATCAGGATTTTTATAAAAATTGGATCGTTGGTCAATTTGGAGGTCAAATTCAGATTCAGCGTGTGGAGTTACAGTAAATAGGGGTTTCCAGCCAAATCAGCTGGCAAATAAGCAATATAAATGCAAAAAACGTTTATTTTTGTTTACATTCATACATGCATATGTATGTGAATTAACAAGTTAACAGCCATATGTAAGAGTAATGTTCACATGCATGAGTGAAATTCATATGTTGAATTTTCAAGGTTTATACATTTATCTCAGTTATTTACCAGCCAATATGGCTGAAAACCCCTATTTACCGTAACTCCATACGCTAAATCCGAATTTGAGGACCAAATTTTGATCCGATCAAGTTTTTATAAAAATATCGGAAATATTTTCTTCAAAATACAACTCTGTGCTTCAACGCCTTAAGTCTGCAACACTTTTTAATAACATAAATTATCATTGGGTAAGTTCTAAATTTAAATTACTTAAGCTAGAACCCATAAAATAGTAAAATGTATTTTGTTTGTGTAAAACTACTGTTTATAATATCAAAATGCTATAAACAGAAATTGAAGTCGAAAACAGGAACAAATTTTGTATATTAATAACAAAATCAATTTGACTTTAGAATCCAATTATGACCACCAAATTCAGATCAAATTTGTTTTCACTCAAGATCGAAATAGTTAAAAAAATAAATTTCAACTGCAAGATTTTTTATAAATTCTTTGAAAAGCTATCGACAGAGCAACTTCATTCATATTTCAACAAGAAATTCTATTTTAATCAAATTTTACATTTTACACTTCATCAAAGTATTTAAATTTCTTATTGCCAAATGATTTTTTTAATTTCTGATTCTTTTTACTTGCTTACCACCATGAGCATATAATGTAATAAAAATTATTAAACTATTTATTTAAATAAAACACTTTATTTATTCTGTATAAATTATGAAATGTTTTAAGATCTAAATGATTGATTATACATATTATGTTGTTTGAGGATGACTATGCTAGCAGCGAGATGTAACAAAATTACTATTAGAATACATACATATATACGTATTTCTTTTATAGAAAATACATTCATTAAAAACTATGGAATTGTACAGAAAACAATCCGAGGAATTATGAAATTAGAAACATTTATAAATTTCCATTTCAAAACAAATCTACTATAACTACACGAGCAGCTTTTTTGGCTTTCGTTGTATTACATTGATGGCAAATCCAATGTGCTGGCGTCACCTTTGTGTATCTTTTCTTGACTTTCAGTCCAAGCTTTAGCTATCATTTGCTTGGTTTTGCTATCCCCAGTTTGATACATTTTTTTCATGATATTGACTAAAGCATCTGAAGGATTGTCAGAATCTGAAGATTTCAGTTCACTATCTTGTTGCTCCTTTAGACGCTTATGTATCGATGTCAAGCAAGACCAGTGGCGTCCCTCGTTTACCTTTTTCATATAAATGGCAATCATGCCGGTTTTTATTTTACGATAACTCTTAACAACGTCGATTGGTTCTAAGAGATTATTGATAACCAAACCATAATCTTTGCCATGCAAATTAGAAACGTGTACATTCATTGAGTTTTCGGTAAATTTAGTAACTACAGCTGATTCATCTAAATTTTGGACGCCACCCAATGTGATGAATATTTTAACGAACTTGTCACTTTGATCCCAACCGTATTCTGTTAGTTCACTAAAATATCTAAAAACAAAGAATTGAATAGAAAAGAAACATTAGAAAAACACACAAATGATGTAAAAACATTAACACACAAGCACACAAACAAAGAATGTTCTAGAATATCATTCGTTTTTTGGGTTTTTTAATATTTACTAACCTTTTGGGTCCTTGTTCTTTACGTTCCTCAGCTTGTTTAGCTTTAAATTCTAATGTTATTATCTCACGATCCACCTCAGCTTTGGCATGAATTAGAGCATCTTTAACACGCTGTCTAGTGGCTTCGGCCAAAAGTTTGGTAAATTCTTCAGAATCTTTCCTTAACTAAAAAAAAAAACATTTTATTTGATGTTAAAACGAATAATTAAATCACACATTTAAATTTTTTTAATTACCTCTTCAATACTCATCTTATACGTCTAAATTTTGTTTTCGTTGAAAAAAATAATCAATAACTATGCACGCTTCTCACTGCTTCTTCAATATTTATATAAATTCGCGATTTTTCTTCTCAGATGTTGTTATTGTATTTTGTTCACAGAGTTGTATTAAATATTACTTTTCCGACAGTGTTGCACTTGTTAGAAATGTTGCCATTTGTTTGCTCTCAGCACAATGTTTGCAATTTTTAAACGTCGTGGATCTAAAATGAAAACAGAAATATTTTTTAAAAGAAGTAAAAGCACATTTTTCGTAGAACTAAATATTATATTTATTTTAAAATTCATGAGATCAAATAAGGAAAGGAAATTTAAAAAATAAAAATCAAAGCAATTATTAAAAATATACATATAACATAACATTTTAAAGAAAAGTTCAAAAAATTCCAAATATTTAGTATTGAAGTGACAGTTTGATTGCAACGTAAGTTTATTGCGTACAGCGTAAAATATGTTTATAATTTTAAATACGTCAGTTTATTCCTAGATCGTGCCCTTAAAAAATTCGTAAACTTTAATATCCGAAATTTGTTCTATTCCCCAGCAAAATAAAGTGAAAAATTTAAAGGGAAAAGTGAAAAAACTCTGGAGAAAATTTTTTTTACAGGAAATTTTTTTCACGACTGCAAATTTAGAGAAAAGGAAATCTTTTCGAGGGAAAAAGTATTTATGATAGTGGTGAATATAATTACATTATAACATATAATGAACGAAAATTTTGTTAAAAGCCGCGGAAACTATTTTAAATTTAAAAATAAATAAAAAAGTACAAATTTTTAGAAATTGTACTCATAAACAAAATATATGTATCAATTTAAATAAGTAGTACATAAAAAACTCAGTTTAATTTTTTAAAAGCAATAATTAAAAAAAAAAAAAATAAAAATACTAATATTAAATAGATAAAAGCTTGCATAAAAAAGTAAAACTTTTTAAATAATATACTACGTAAATATTAATCAAAGTATTAAATTTTTAAACCAAAAAAGGAGAAAATTGAAACTTGGAAATATTACTGTTACTTAAATCTTTTTTGAAAAGTTTTATATTTTACAATTTGATGAAATTATTTTCTAACAGTACTACTATTGAAAAGATCATTTATTATTATTTAAAAGCAATTAAAATGTCTCATTTTTGGAATTTTCAGTAAAAAACTAATATGTTGACTGTTCTGTCGCTCTTGTCGAATAGAAATCTGCGTAAAAAACGCTGTGAAAAGTTTATTTTGCTGATTTCCTCACTAAAAAAATTAAATAATTTAAATAAAGTGAAGAACATAGTATAATAACAAAGTACTCGCACATCTACAAAAACAACAATTCCTAGTATTTTGTTAGTGTAAAACTACCGCGCACAATGTCAAAATGCTATGAACAGAAAATG
>MINK01172918.1:0-11769 GCA_001735545.1 Phormia regina
ATAGCCCCCTAAATATTTTCTTGTTTAATTTTTACCTTTTTTTAAAAAAAAAAAAAGTATTGTGCGTTTATAGGAATATGCTCCAGTGTAGGTAATGTTTTTTAGTTTAAGAGATATTCAGTCGAAATAAATTGTTACCTCATCTTTAGCCTCGTTGTTTTAGTTATTTTTTTAACTTGGCGGTAGGGTTGCCAGACGGACTTGAATGAGCTTGATTGTTGAGATTTATTAGATTTTGTCAAGTTTCAAGCTAAAATACAATTTGTCAAGCTAAACATATTCTATACTACTTTAAAATATAAATTATTTAAAAAATATAATAAATTTCGTCAAATATAAAGAGATTGTATATAATTGCCATCAATTTCAAAATCTATTTAAAATTTTGTAGTACCGGCAGTATTAAAGGATGAATCACTTGTTTAAAAAGCTGAATTATTACTTCTTTTTCATGAGTCCATGTATTAACTCAGTTATAATTTGACATGGATTGCCATGTCAAATTATGTTCACATTTATATTGCGATAGTAAAATTGCTAATAAAATTACTTGTGGTCGTACTAAAGCAGCGGCAATTGCATGTTCACAAGAAAAAGTTTCTAGTGCCTTAAAAGAATGTTTCTTTTTTGGCATCTGCATTGACGCATCAAATATTGGAAATGTAAAAACGTATCCATATGCAGTACAAAATGGAATTCGTAGACTAATTCTGGATTACTATGAAAATCCGAATGAAACTTCAATAGATATTTTCAGTAAACATTTTAGCCCTTCGGCTTTGACCAATGAAAAATTAAAAAAATATTTTGAAGTTGCTCACATTGTAAGTAAATGTTTACTCCGTCATGTGCCTACAAAATGGATTTCCCTATAGCCTACAGGTCAATGTCATGGTCAGCAGTAAAAGATATTTTCTTCAGAAAAATAATTGCCGAAAATTTATTTGGGAATTTGTTTCAAATGGATTGCCAAATGATAAAGTTATGGACGTCGGTAAAGAATGTTTTACTCAAGGTATGTCTGAATCATATTTATATTTTTTACAAAATAAGTTACATGAGTTTCATTCCGCCGTATTACAACTGGAAAGTGAAACTTCTACAATTGTAGAAATACTCAACATAATGACCAATCTTTTAAATAGTCTTAAAAATCGTTAAATGATTTCTTTTATAGAAGCCACGTTTTAGCAATTTTCAAAAATCTTTCAAGAAGTGAATCAGTTCAATTTGAAATAGAATCTAATAAATTTCTCCAAGATGTAGTTTTAGAATCAAATCTTTTTACAACAAAATTTCAGTAGTAAACTTAAAAAAACATCTGTTATCGTGGGAAACGCTGTATGAGCTTCCAGAAATTTTGCAAATTTCAGAACACATTGAAAAAGATATATTGTATATTGACTACTGCTACCTACTCGAAGTATTTGATCAACTTCCAAAAGACATTTCCGTTTATAAAACATGGGCTAATTTATAATTCTTTAGATTCTAAAAATGAATTAACGCAAGTTAATAATGTGATAATTTTAAAAATTATCACATTATTTATAAATTATTATATTTTAGTTAATTTTGTCTTATTTAGTATTTTATGTTGTTTGTTGCTAATTCTTTAGCTTGAAATTAAATTTGTTATTTAGTTTAATTAATTATTAATTGAATTTATTAATGTAAACATTAATTTCTAATCGTTTTTTTTTTTATTATTAATTTTATATTACTTTGAGTTTTATATATTTTTTATTTATATTCATTTTTTAGTTCCTAATAATTTATTTTAAATTAAAATTTGTCTTTTGATATAATTGATGCAACTAAAATTTCTTCAGGTTTTAATTTTTTTAATATTTCTGGTTATGTCAAGTTGATTTGTTTAAAATCAAGTTAAATTTTTCGAAATGTCAAATTAAACTACGCAACAATTCTGGCAACCCTACTTGGCGGCCTTAACATTGCCTCTAGAATTTTTATAAAATGTTTGCCAGATTCTCTATGAAATTCTAAATAATATTGTGGCAAAAATCATATAATTATAAGAAACCGTTAGAAATTAATAATAATCTAAAAATGGAAAAAAATTTACATTTTTTATTTATATATTTCCAAAAAGGTGACAATATTTATTCAGTGATAAAATTTGTTCTGGGCTTTATCATATACAGAGGCTTCAGAAACTTAAAAACTTAAACATCTCTACACCATTTTTAAACCGATCTTTCTTCATTTAAATATGGAAATTCTCGAATGAATTTCCTATTGTTTAATATATAATTATATACTTCAGTTATCGTTGGGCTTTATAAACGCGACAAAAATTTTTAGAAATTTTAAACTGAATGATAAACTTCTATATACCCTTTACACTTGTGGTGAAAGGTATAAAAATAACTAGTTATGAAAATAACTAAGTTATGTTTATCTTTATTTTAATTTTTCTATATAATAAGATGACATTTATTGATATAAATTGTTTCGTGACAATAATTACTTATCTAAAATGCAATTTAAAATTAAATTTTATTACAAATTCTCATGCAACTTTGAAATTGTTTTCAAAACACTTCAAGTTACTATTAAAAAAATAATACTAATCGTAATATAAGGAGTGCCATCAAAAAACTTTTTTCCAATGCAATATTTAAAATATTTGTTGATCTAGTTATCTTTGAAAAAATATATCAGTTATTATTTTTAGTGGCAACCATTTTGATTTGTTTTGAGTTTCGTGAATATAAGTAACAAAAACGTGCTATAAATTATTAAACATTTTCAAAAAATCCAAATTGGTATTACAAATAATTAGCCAAAGAATTGAATGTCTGTTGTCAAACTGATTCCAATGTTCGATCACTGATAGGGATCATGGTTCCGGTATTAAAAAGGTAGGAAAGGATATTTTGAAGGCCAAAAAGTTTAAAGCATAATGAAAATAATTCCAAATACAAGTGATAGAAAAGCACCCCAGTTAGCTCAGTATTCAGATTATTTCGTGCGAATAGTTAAAGCTACTGCGGATTTGAAAATATATAAAGTCCGAAATGTTCAAGACAAGAAGCCATAAATGGGGCTCGATAATTGAAATCAAATTTCGTACAAAAATTCTCATGTTGTAAAAGGCACGACGAAAAGTATATATTGTAGCTTCTTGGCCAAAACTTTTGTGTTGATGATTCTCGAGAATATGTTGAGGATATGTTAGGACAGAAAAGCAGCCAAAATTTCCTAAAGAAATGCTGGTTTGGCAAGATTTATGCAGTTGCCACAAAAGAAGCCTGTTATTTGTTACATTAGGCTCTATAAAAAAAAATCCTTTCATAAGAGAGCTCAATGGGTCTATATATTTTTGGACCGATTTAGCATCATGTTACTACTACGCTTTAGAGTGGTACCAAAACAATTACAAAGTTTTTATACCAAGAGTGGTTAATTCTCTAAATTATCTAGAGCTAAGACCAATGAAGAGATATTGAACTTTTGTGAGAACAGAATTAAAGAGCACCAAAGTTATGTCCCAAAATATAGACGATTTTAAAAAGAGCCGGGAAGACTATTTCAAAAGAGCGGTTGAAACAACTATCAAATTTCAAATGAAAGGGTTATCGGAAAACGTCGACAAGTTCATAAATAGTAGTTAGAAGAATAAAGATTATATTTTTCTATAATTTGTAGTATATTACCAATTATACAAAAAAACAATGAAAACTTTACTATCAACTGTTTGCAAGTATTTGAATTTTATATATGTTAAGATTTTTTTCGATCGCACTCCTTAATACTTGAAAAGAATTAAAAATTAATATTTAAAAAAATTTAAAAAAAAAATATTTAACTTCCACAAAAAAATTATTGTAAAAATCACATTCAAAGGAAATTCCTTTGAACAAAAAATACTACAACAAATAAAAAATCTATTATAACATTTAATAATAAAAATCCTAAATAAAAGACTTCACACTACATATATTTTTATTTATTTTTATTTTCTGGCAATAAAATATTAAAATTACTATGATTTGCTGCCTAATGTGGTAGCAAGGACAACAACAAAAACAAATTTTAGTAGTTACAACCATAAACCACAGAATGGTTTTAAAAAAGGTTTTTAAATACTAATACTTGAACATAAAAACACAAATATCATAACATTAACACAGACACAAATAAACACATCATATTTCCCCCAAAAAAAAAATACAACAACATGATTTGAATAATTTATTAATAAAAAAAAAGAAGACCTAAAATTATTTATTATTCCTAAAAAAAATAATAATGAAAACAACTAAATTTATAAAAAAAAAGAAAAATAAAATTTAATTCTTATTGTTTATTAGTTGTTGTTGTTGTTGTTGGCTCAGTAACTCTCTATGTAAATTAAACATGATAAAAATCTTCATTTCATTTTATTTCTCATTTTATTATTAAAATCGATTTTATATTCAAGTTTATTCTTTTTATATATATGTACTTATATATATGTATATATTTTTACCATCACATTATTATAATAAAAATATAAATATATAAATAAGAATGAAGAAAAAAAAAGGAAACTACTTTCAATAATGAAACAAGTGTAAATATTGTAGTCAAATGCAACAAATGAACAAAAATTTTAATAAAATACTCGCCATAAGAATATAATATAACTAACACCTACACACTTATTTTTACTTACAAATACAAATAAGAGTAGAGTTTTATATATACGTGTTAGTGTTAGTGTTGATTTGTATTATATTGAAATATATAGAGAACAGCTATAGGTGACCTCTTCCTTAACTTTAATATATTTGCTATGGTAGATTAAAAAAGAAATCTACCACATATACATTTACAGCATACAAATATCACACACACACACAGACACAGAGAGAGAGAAACATTAACAGATGTACCTTTTGAGCACTGTAGTATTAAAGTGAGTGAATTATGTTATTTTATTACAAAATTTTTAATAATAAATCTATATCTATATCTAAACTACTAAGCGAATCCAATTAAAATGTATGACAGAGTTGTAAAAGAGACCCTAAGCTTTCAGAAAAAGAATCTTGTAGTCACCCTGTGTAAACAGGAAATAAGCTACAGTATGTCAAATCAACTATCTTCAATATAAAAAAAAAAAATTAAAAATCATAACTTCTGCAAATCAAATCTGATTTCAAAGATTTTTATACTTTTGTAAAAAAGCTAAACAAGATAAAACTTTTGAATTAAGGTAACTCATCAAAATTATTTTTTACAGTTAAAGAAAATATTTATATTTGAATTTAGTTTTTTGACACCCTGTACTTATTACTAAAAAAATTATGTTTGGTCTCACTGTGCGAAGTTTTTCATTCAATTCAAATACATTATATTCTAAAATATATTTTCTAAATTGACCCTAGTTTGGGCAAATAAATTGCATTTTTTTAAATAAAGGAGTTTACACTATATATTGAAGCCTATGTTGAAAATGTCTTGTCTGATTATATTCAGAAAAATATTAAAAAAAAATGAGATAAAAATTGTCTTCATGTGGTTCTTACATTACTTTTTAATACGTTCAACAATTAGGGATATATTAAGCTTATTTTCAGAAAAAAATAAATAAATTTTTTATAAAATTGTAATTCATTTTTATTTATTTATTTTTTTATTTATATTTTTAATAAAAATATTAAAAATATGCCAAAAAAAAGTTCTATTTAATTTTATAAAATTAGAATCTATCCATGGTAAAACTATGTACCGACTTTTTCTCTAGAATGTTCAATAAAAGGTGATCCCAAAACTCGAAAATCTCGTTGACCTTACTTGGGAGATAGGAGCTAAAGTGTGCGGATCACACCCATTTTTGGTTTCAAAGTTTATATATATTTCCTTGAACTATCTGTACAAAATTTCGTTGTCTTAAATGTTGTATTTTAAGAAACATCACTAGAAAACCATGAAATGAAAATGGTCATCCTGTGTTTGTACTTTTTAGTCCATAACTTTGTTAATTATTAACTTATTAATTTCGATAATTTTCAATACTAAATAAACCTTATAAGATAATATTTGTATAGGATAAATATTTGAGGTAATTTTCGTCCCCTAGGTTGCACCGTTTAAGTTCCATTCTGCTTTAAACAGACAGACAAAAAGACAAACAGACGGACGTAGCTAGATCGACTCAGAACCTCACTAGCATCCAGAAAATATGGAGTCGGTATTGAAATTTTCCTTATTTTACACACGTAATGACAAAATCAATATTTTAATATAAAAATTTCTTTATTATAACAAATTTTCAATTTCAAATTTCTGTTTATTAAATAAAAGTGTCCATTATTTCAATAAAAAATACAGAACAAACTTATTATAAAACCATTTCAATGTATAGTTTCATTGAAACGCAATATGAATTCACTCAAATCAATATATTATTATATATTATTTAATAAAGTGTTCATTATTTCATTGTACGAATAAAAAAAATCAATGAACTTTTAAAAAATGTATTTAGATTTTTAATTTTTTATTAATGTATGACTATATACATTGTTTCAATGAACCTTTACATACCGCAGTATCATATTTAGCAGTTTTAGAACGACGAATATTAAGTTTTGGAGATATTGGTCTTGAATTTCGTATTCTATTGGTAGATAAGAACCTAAACATTCCCACTAACAAAGGGGTGGGTAGAATCACTGCCACTGCCATACCTAAAAAATATATCCGATATTCACAAAAATAAAGTAGTTATTTGTATGTATTTAGGACATATTTCTGTAAAAATTCGAAAAAAATTCTCAATTGCATTTTTATAGATATTTTTTGTTGTATAGCAATCGTAATTTTAAATTGAAACTCGTTTGAGCTTTTTAGTTACAGTCCATTAAAAACATATTTGAAAAATTTCATAATGATCAGTCCATAATTGACCATAGCTCCCATATACGACCCAATTTCGGGAATCACCAAAAAGTATATAAATACATGTGAATCTTAGTATCGACGTAATATTCTGCAATAGTATCTTTTTATTTTCCTCTTAATACAAGTATAGGGCCATAATTGCCTTGGTCTTGACCGAGTATACCTTCTTCTCTCGTTTATTATTATACACCAAAAAAAAATCATATCAATATCTGCAGTATTTACTGAGATATTTAAAGTTAAAGTTAACAATTAAAATAATTGTAATGTTAAACTAAGAATATTTAAAGTTTATTTAAGTAAGTTTTTCGTGATTTACAGAAAAAAATAAAAATCGTTTTCAATTATAAAATTGCTTATATTAATTAATTTTTAATTCATTTTCTACCAATCATCAAAATGTAAATATTGATTGATTTTTTTATTACTGATTTTTCAATTTTTAAAAATTGACTTAAATTTATTTATTTTTTTTTTTCTTCATTTTTACAACGAAATATTTAATATTTCTTTATATTTTTCAATTAATGAGCTTTTAGTTTTGTATTTTTTTCATTCTAATTTGGAAAAATGTAACACTGTGCATGGCTCAAATTTAGTATAAAAATTCATTGAAACAATTAACATTTTTATTGTATTTATATAAATTTTTGGTTCAGTTTTTACAAAAATTATACTGACTGAAACTATAAACCATAGATTATAACATAGATATGAAGTTCACTTGTCAAAAACCTAAATCGATTGTCAAAAAAACATGAGCCTAAGAATGTGTTAGTAATAAATTTCATTGAAAACAAAAACAATTGTAGTACGTGTGCCTTTTTGAGTAATTTTTTTTCAATTGAGTTTTTTTAAGCTTTATATCTATGTCAATAATCTATGCTATAAACACTTCAATAAATTTATTATTATTACTTTTTTTTATTTATATGTTTCCATACATGAAGTTAAAAATATATATTTCTGAAAACTTAACCCTATATCACTCTTTAATATTATATTTGTATATTTATCGTCCTTATTTCATATCAAAACGGATATAAAACAGATAATTTCGGATTTGATATATATGATTTCAATGAAATTACTTAAGTCCTGCGGGAAATTGGTAGCAATTGGTGCAATGGTACCGGTCCCCCAGTACCACTTGAGTATCAATTGACATCTAAGAGCCATCAAAGTTCCACTTGAGAAACATTTTTTACCAATATCAATGTCAACACTGATTTGAATAATTGTTTTAATTTTTATTTAATTTTTGTTATTATAAAACGACCTATATAATATAATAAAGCAGATATTCGCTTCTTTTTACTAAATACAATTTTTAATAAAATTCGATTAATCGGCATAATTTGTTCGAATAAATTGTTACTCGAAAATCTTTAAAACAAAATCGAACAAACAATACTCGAGTGAATACCCTAGTGTTCAATGAGGGTATTCTTGTAAGACTTATTTTGACCTTTGAACTTTCAATCTAAAGTAACTCACTATATATTATTTTTACTTCTTATTTTCTATAGCTTAAGAGTTATTAATAATTGGATTTTATTTTTGTCTCTAACTTCTAAACTAAATAAGTCTTCAACATTGAAATTTTATATCCATATAGAGAAAAGTTATGTCAACAAAATATATATTTTTTTTTAAATTAAAAAAATACCGGTTTCAAACTTAAACTTTTGTTTAAGTTTGAAATCCGAAAGTTTGCATGAATCCGAAATTTAATGGTTCAGAAATACTTCCAATGGTCAAGGCTTGTAATGAATTTCATTTAAATTGGAGATGTCAAATTCGATTGCTATCCGTTTTGGCATGGAATCACTCAGAATTACTTTTTTCAAAAATTTTGTTAATAAAATATATGAATACTTTTTTATAAATTAATTTAAATTTAAAACTTAAATAAAAAAATTTTTAATTTTGCATGAATTATTTTAATTAAATTCCCTTGTAATAAAAATATCGTCTTAAATTTAAATTATAAATCAACGTTATTACATAAAATAACGCTTTAAAGTTGTTTTTTTTTTAAGTTTAAAAAAAAATCTTAAAGTAACAACAAAGTAACTTAAAGTTAAAAAAAAATTGTATCCAGTTTCCCATTAAAAAAAGTTAATCCCCACTGTATCTTGTTGCAACAACAAGAAATACAACAAACGAAAAACAAAGTCCTGGTTAAAAGCAAGAACAATGTATTTTAAAATAAAAAATAAAAAAATTGTTGCTGTATGTAAGTGTGTTTGTTTTTGGGAGTAAAACAGTAAAAACAAGTTCTCACATAGAGGTAAGTTCTGTTTTTAAGTAAAAAACAAAAAAAAAAAACATTACAAAACTTTGGGACGAAGCTTCTCAAAAGTTTATGTCGGAAAAAAACAAAGAAACACGAAGGAAACTAACGATATTAAGAGAGCAAAAAAAAGCGAGAGAGTGTGTTGAATGCAATATGAGTTAAAAAGAAAACATACCTTTTTGTCAGTAATCAAGTTAAATTGATTGAAGAATGAGAATCATAACAACGACAACAACAATAATAATAAAAAACTGTTGAATAAATTATGTTGAAATGTTAAGGTTACAGTTACAGTTGAATTAAATTTAAGTTTGCACTAATTTTAAAACAATACTTAAATGCCCAACTAATTTATATTTATTTATTATTATTTTTTTTTATAAATATTTTTTAATTAATTTTTTTTCAAAACTTTGTAACGTTTTCTATTACTATTTAATTTTTTAAAATTTATAAATTTATTTTAAGTATTTCTTTTTTTAATTTCCCGTAATTTTATACATTTGATATTTGACACAGACACAAGCTCACTTAAACTCTACAATGAAAACACGCACACACACATGCATACCTATACATATACAACACATATATTTGCACACAAAAATCACAAATCAGTGGTGAATTATTTAAAGCTTTAGATTTCACCTTTGCCTTTTCTTTCCAACTGTTTTTTTTTTTTCTTATATTAAATCTTCTTCAGAAAATTATTACCACGATTTTTCTTTTACACACACACACACATACATACAAAGACTTTTGAATTTATTTTATCTTAATTTTAATACATAATTTTTATTTTAATTTTATTATTATTATTTATTTGATTTTGTTTTAATTTATGTTATTTATAAAAATATAAATTATGGATATTATTATTAATTATTATTATTATTTTTTTTTTTTTTTCTTTTTGCTTGTTTTATTTTATTTAATTAATTTTTTTTCTCTTCTCTATTCACTTTATAACATTTCGTTTATTTGCAATTTAACACGACGACGTTATTTAGTGTAATTTCAAATTCGTACTGATATGCTGTTGGTAATTTCAACAATATCTACCTGTGTGCAGGCCAGTTTTCATTGTGTGGTGGTATCATGCTTTTTTTCCAGGAGAGAGAGTTTTTCTTCTATTATTTTACACAATTGTATTGTTGAACACACATTTTTTTCCCGAGCAGCTGTTTGTTAAGGAGAATGAGCCGAAGAGTGCAAGAGAATTGAAAATTATGAATATTTATAAAAGCTTTTGAAGAGATAGGCAAAGGGCGTGAGAGAGAGAGAGAGAAAAGTATAGCTTTTTAGCAGCAGGTGTTTATAAATAACAGTAATGTTTATAACAATGAGTATGAGTAATATATGAAATAATATTATTCATACGATACTGTGCCTAGAGAAAACTTTAGAAATTCTGTTGAATGAACTGACAGTTTAAACACTTTTTTAACAAAGCGATAATGTATATTAGGGTGGCCTCGATGTTTCTACATGAAATGAAAAATTACTTCTTTTTAATATACAGTTTCTTAAAATTTTCGTCCTGACATTATCCTTTTGTGAGCTAGATCAAAATAAAAATAGTTTGGCTTTTTATCTCAGCCAAAGAAATGATGCAAATCTAATATCGTATTTGGGGCAAGTACAGAATGACATAACAAAAATTTAGCAACAGGTCCAAATAAGTCCAACATTTTGAAATTTCAATTTTTTACAGGTGAATATTAAAAACAAGAGAAGCAAGAAAATACGCGTATTTTTTTAAAAGTTAAAGAAAATCGCTAAAATGAAAAACACATAAATAACGTAAAATAATATTTTTATTTTTTATAAATAATATTTTCTGATATTTATTTTTTGTGGTAAGATAAGTATTTTTAATTAAAAAAATAAAAACGTTAAAAACGCTAAAATGAAAAAAATTGCCAAAACGAAAGGAAACGAGAAACGCAAACAAAAACTGGAAAATTATTGATTTTTAATTTGTCAGGATAAAACACTGAAATGGAAAAAAAATCGTCAAAACGGAAGAAATCGTTATAACGAATAAAGGCCAAAGGAAACTAAATAAAAATATTTTTATATTTTATATTTTTATTTTATAAAAGGAAAATAAAATTTATTTTGTAATATTTATTTTTTGTAAAATGGAAAATCGCCAAACCGGAAGAAATCGTTAAAACTAAAAAAGTCGAAAAACGCAAAAGTAAGCCAAACAATTTTCCCTATATAACTTTTTTTGTGAAACTTATTTTTTGTAAAACTTAAAAACGCTAAAATAGAAAAAATCTTCAAAACAGAAAAAATCATTAAAAGGAAAAAAGATAAAAACGCAAAAATAAACTAGAAAATTTATAATTTATCAAGCCAAAAAACTTCAAAACGCTAAAACAGAAGAAATCGTTAAATACTTAAAAATTAAATAATTTTTTAATTAACAATTAAAAAAGTCTTAAACGTAAAAACGTTAAAATAAAAAAAAACGTTAAAACGGAAGAAAATGCAAATTAAAAATGAAAATTATTGTTTTTGTTTTTTTTTTTTTTTTTTTTTTTTTT
>MINK01172918.1:11808-35978 GCA_001735545.1 Phormia regina
AAAAAAAGCAAAAATAAACTAGAAAATTTATAACTTATCAAGCCTTAAAACTAAAAAAAGGCTTAAATGGAAAAAACGCTAAAGCATAAGAAATCGTTAAAGCGCTGAAATGAAAAACGCAAAAGTATTTTCTTTTTTTATAATGAAAAAAAAACTCCATAACACTAAAATCGAAGAAATCGCCAAGACGAAAAATATCGCCAAAAGGGAAGAAATTGCCAAGACGAAAAAAATCTCAAAAACTAAAATGAACTAAAAATTACAAAAAGAGGCAAGAACTATAATAAGAACAAAAATCGGCTAACAAAAAATCTCAAAAAAGAAAAAATAATAATAAAACAAAAATCATAAAATGAAACTAAAACCGCCAAACTTACAATTTATAATACAAATAAGATAACAAAAATTCCTAAACTAAAAAAAAACAAAATAATAATATAATAAAATAAAACCAACACAAATGCCAAAAATTACAAAAAAATCATAAAACGACAAAACCGTCAAAAATGTAAAAAAATGCAAGTGAAGAAATATAAACTTATCATAATGAAGTAAAAAACAAAACCAAAAATGTCGCATAAAATAATCTTAAAAAAATTCAAAAATTACTAAAACAGGATAAAAAGAAAATATGAAAAAAACCAATTAAACCACAATATATAAAAACTCCAAAAAAGCACTTAAATCGACTCAAAAAGTGATTCTGAGTCGAATGGTATACTTTAAGGTGGGTGTAGGATTTACAATATTTGCGCAAACACATAATACCCCAACCACCTTTGGTGGTGTAGGGTATAAATATCGGGCAAAACATAAAATGAAATGAAAACATTAATTGAAAATACATAATACCGAAAAAATCGCCAAACATGAAATTTTTAATTTTAATCAGGGATCATAACCATAAAATTAAATTTATATTCGATTTTTATTTATTTGAACAGAAATACCATGTTTTTTATTTGTATCTTACTTTATGAAAATAGACTCTATAACAATTACAAGAAAGTATTAGAATCAGTTTTCTCACATTTGATTGTTAAAGAATTTATTTTTTTAATTCAAAAATAAAAATTATTTTCCGTCCCAGATTTTAAACGATATACAAATTAGCAAATATTTTTCAGTTGTAATAAAATACATATACGCATTAAATATTTTTATATATATTTTTTAAATGTATTTCATATATTTGAGATATTATTATGTTATTGTGCAAAAATTTAAAGTATGTATTTAGTTTTTATTTTATTTAATACTTATTTATATGTTTATTATATGATTGTTTTATTTGAAAAAAATAAAATAAATGTAAAAAACAAGAACAAGAAATGAATTGAATTGAAGTGAAATTCCAAATGAAACAAATGGCACAGCTTAAAAATAAAAGAAGAAAACTTAACATATATAATCATATTTATATGATAATAATACATACTAAAATAATAGTAACTTAGTGAGTAAATATTTTACTTTTCATTTAAAAATGAAAATGTTTTAAAAAGAAATCTGTTCAAGATTAAATAAAATTAAAAAATAACTTTTGAAAAGCTTAAGCAATATAAAACAATAAACTAAAGTAAAAACAAACAAAATTAAAAAAAGACAATTCAAAATATGATTTGAAAATGTTTTAAATAATTAACGTGGTGGTATTAGCTCAAACATGGCATATTTCCAAGTCCAAGATCTGGCTAACGATTCGAAACGTAAACGATTGTGTTCATACATATAACCCAAATCAGGTTCCATGCAAACCTGTAAATAATAAAATATGAATTATTTTTCTCTGAAACTTTAATCTTATAAATAAATAAATACCTCTGTATAAGGATCTGTTAATAAGCTTTGCACGGATAATAATACCTTTGAAACATTTAAAGCCAATGACCAATTATGTTGGAATATATCAATACCTACATCACCATGTCGTGAAACATTAGGATGTAAGATTTTTGTTAAAAAACGTACAGTAGGTGGAATCATGGGATATCTGTAGAGATAAAAACTAATAAATATATATTCCTTCAGCACTTCTTTGCAAATGTTACTTACCTTTCTGGAAAGAAAATAAATATGAAAAATTTTCCACCTTCATAAGGACTACCTGGTGGTCCTAAAATACTGGCCTGCCAGTATGTATTTTGTTTATCCAAAGGTATAGCCTCTATGCCTTCTGTAGCATAACTATTCAACAAACGAAAGTCATTACGTAAAAAATTTGCTCGTATAGCATTTTGTCTACCACGTGGAGGTGTCTTTAAAGCCATTTGTAATAGACAAGTACGACAGAAGCAAGAAGCCATCAATGAGCCATACAATTTCATCCAATCTTGCACATCAACTAAACTTTGAAAGAGTGGCCAGCGTTCTTTGAAATACTTTCTCCACATTTGCTGGGATGTATTTTGAGCAATAATGTTGTGCCATTGTTTGCATACTTCACTAGCTTTCCACATGGACATATCATCCAAATATGAAAATATTATAACCATAATTTCCACCGGCAAGGACAATATATTATTGGGACGTACCGCCGGTGTTACAGCACCTGTAGCCATTTCAGTAGCATTGGCACGAGCTTCACTTAAAAGTTCCATTAGTTGCGGCAAAGAACGTGGTGCAGAAGGTCTAGGTCTGTCCAAAGGCAAAAGTCTTTCTGCATTATCATTTTCCAAATTTAGACCATCCTCTATAGCTGGTAATTCAATCATATCATTGTCAACTTCTAACTCTACATCATCTACCACATCTTCTACGTCTTCATCGTTGACATCTCCGTCATCTTCAACCTCATCCACTTCGTCTTCGGGCTCATCATCATCATCATTTTCTTCGGTTTTATCCTTAAATGGTGGCTCATCGTTGCCAGAATCTTCATCATCCGATATAGTTGTTTCTAACTCTTCAGTCGGCTCTGTATTGTATAAGAATGCATGACATGTACCACACAACGGTTCACCGAAGTTGGGACCGTAGTAACCATTACATACCCAACAGGTGCTACTATTCTGTAATAATAACTGTAACTGTTTTAAAGTCTTTAGAATTTAGTGCAATAATATTTACGGGAAAATTAAAATTTTCATCGGTTTGTTGAAACTGCGTTTTGTCTGGTTCTTCTTCCAATTCAGTATCTTTCAGGCCATCATCGTCATCATCACTTGTATCCATTGTTTCATTATTATTTTGTTGTAATTGTTTTTCTGACATACAAGATGCCATTTTTCTTTGTTTTGCCAACTAATCGAAGTAGTTTTATTAATTTTTTTCAACAAATTTTGCAGACTTTTTCCTTAAAAATGGAATGTCAACAATTTTCTACACTTTTTTTGTTTATATGCCGTCAGCTGTTTAATTTGCAAAACAGAGTGCTTCAAAAACATAAATAAAACCTGCGGCCAGATGTACACATTTCATGATACCCTGTCAGCACTGCCTCAAATATAAAATTCTGGTAGCCCTATGAGAACTCTCATTATTGACAGACTTCGTGTTATCAATTCACTTAATATAGCGAAACCAAAACAAATAATTTTTAACTTAATCACACGTGTGTTGCGAAATTTATGGAAGAAATATAATAAAAATTACTACAAAAAACATATAAAATCAAAAATATTGTATACAAAATGAAGCAGAAGAAGAAACTCGGTACGTCCTTATGAAAGTTTTTATAAAATATAACTTGTTAATTAATTTTCTTTAGCTGTTGGTTTAAGCCGCGAAGAACGACAGGTCATTGTTATTGGTGAAATCATCCAAGAACTTTTACAAGCTCACGAAGATAAAAAAGATGTAAATCTTAATCGCATGAAGTCAAGAATATCATCTAAATATGGTTTGGAAAGTTCTCCAAGATTGGTGGATATAATTGCGGCAGTGCCGCAAGATGCCAAAAAAATCTTGTTACCCAAATTAAGAGCTAAACCCATTAGAACCGCTAGTGGTGTAAGTAAGAATATACATATGTATGTGTTTTTTTGAATAATATTTGTAATAAAATCATTTCAGATTGCTGTTGTGGCGGTAATGTGCAAACCTCATCGTTGTCCCCACATCAATATGACTGGTAATATTTGTGTATATTGCCCGGGTGGTCCAGATAGTGATTTCGAATATTCCACACAATCTTATACGGGCTATGAGCCTACATCTATGCGTGCTATTAGAGCTCGTTACAATCCATTTCTTCAAACACGTCACCGTGTAGAACAATTGAAACAATTGGGCCATTCGGTAGATAAAGTAGAATTTATTGTCATGGGTGGCACTTTTATGTGTTTGCCTGAAGACTATCGTGATTACTTTATAAGGAATCTACATGACGCTTTATCTGGTCACACTAGTGCCAATGTAGCCGAAGCTGTGCGTTATTCAGAAAAATCACGAACAAAATGTATTGGCATTACCATAGAAACTAGACCGGATTATTGTTTAAAACGTCATATATCTGATATGTTGTCATATGGCTGTACTCGTTTGGAAATTGGAGTACAGTCGGTTTATGAAGATGTGGCCAGAGATACGAACAGAGGTCATACTGTAAAAGCAGTTTGTGAAAGTTTTCATTTGGGCAAAGATGCCGGCTATAAAATTGTAACACACATGATGCCGGATTTACCAAATGTTGATTTTGAACGGGATATCGAACAGTTTATTGTAAGTTTTAACGATTTTACATTGTAATATTCGATAGCTTATATTGGGGTTTTTTCATTAAGGAATATTTTGAAAATCCAGCTTTTCGATCGGATGGCTTGAAAATTTACCCAACATTGGTTATAAGAGGTACCGGTCTGTATGAATTATGGAAAACAGGCCGTTACAAGTCATATCCACCATCTATGTTGGTTGATTTGGTTGCTAAAATATTGGCTTTGGTTCCACCATGGACCCGTGTATATCGTGTACAACGTGATATACCAATGCCACTAGTTAGGTAAACCTTTTATTTTTGATTTAATATTTTTAAATAATAATAATTTATTTAATTATAGTTCTGGTGTTGAACATGGTAACTTACGTGAATTAGCTCTGGCCCGTATGAAAGATTTGGGTACCGAATGTCGCGATGTACGCACACGAGAAGTTGGTATTCAAGAAATACATAATAAAGTTAGACCTTATGAAATAGAACTGATACGTCGTGATTATGTTGCAAATGGTGGCTGGGAAACTTTCCTATCATATGAAGATCCCGCCCAAGACATATTAGTAGGTCTTTTACGTTTGCGCAAATGTTCTCCTGAAACATTTAGACCAGAACTCAAAGAAGGGCAATGTTCAATTGTAAGAGAACTACATGTTTATGGTTCAGTGGTTCCAGTTAATGCCAGAGATCCAACTAAATTCCAACATCAAGTGAGTAACTCTAAAAAATCACCAGAGAATGCAGAATTCACCATCATATTTTTAATATTTTAGGGTTTCGGCATGTTGTTAATGGAAGAAGCTGAAAGAATTGCTCGTGAAGAACATGGTAGCACAAAATTGGCGGTTATTTCTGGTGTAGGCACTAGAAATTATTATCGTAAAATGGGCTATGAACTTGATGGTCCTTACATGTCTAAGAAAATTGTTTAAAAAAAGTAACAAAAGGTTTTATATAATCATTTTTTTTTATTATTATTTTAATTAAAAGGTGTTTTCCTTTTTTCTGTCTTTAATTACTACTTATGAAGTAAAATTAAAAGTAATAAATTATAAATTATGGTATTGAGAGCTTTAAAGGAAATAGTAAGAAGATAGCAATAGAAGAATTCATATACACACATTTAAAATGACAAGCCTATTACTATTATAAATACTATACACATGAATATCTTCTTAAAATATTGTGCTTAGTTAGAAACATAAATTGTTATCTAGAATAAAATCACACTATGGGCTCTGCTGAACCAAAGACTACAAATATTATCCAGCCTATGAGATTAATACCGGCCGCAGCGCTAAAAACCATAGGCCAACTTTGTGTAACCTCCAGTATGTGGCCGGCTAAATAAACACCTAAAAATCCTGGTATGGCACCAACGGTGTTCATTAGACCAAAAACACTACCGGAATGTGAAGGTGCCAAATCCTGTGGATTTACAGTTACAGCATTATTATGAAAACCAGTACCACCTAAAAAGATCAACAAATAAAAAATCAGGTAAACAGAAATAAAAAGAAAAGGTTAACTCACCTATAATTATAGTCATACATACTAAAGCTGTATGGAAATCTGTAGTTCGACTCATTACGAATAATGCTAAATTTTGAGCTAAAAAGCAACAACTTTGCACAAATTTACGTACAGCCGATGTAGACCACTCTCTGGCCAATAATCTGCCGGTAAGATATTTGGCAAAGAATGTACTTGGCGGTAGTGCCAACCAAGGTATCATATTTACCACCCATCCTTTTGCGTGTGGAAAACCGTCATGAAAATATGTAGGCAACCAAGATAACAATACGAAAAAGCAATTCATTTCACAGGCATGTGTTAAAACGCAAGCCCAAAATGATAGTTTACTAAAATATTTTAGCCACGGTACATTATCTACACTAGACTTGTTTACACACAAACGGGAGGGCAACGAAACATTAATTATACGATTACGTTCTCCCGCCATGGCATAGTAACGTAACACCAACGCCCAAGCTATGCCCATGAAACCAATAACACGGAAAACATATGACCAACCAAAATAGTCCAGCACAAATGATCCCAATATCCCAGTCAACAGAGTACCCATTGCCGAACCCGAGGTTAGAAGACCAAAAAAGCTTGTGCGTTCATTTGAACAAAGATTCTAAGGATATAAAAATATTTCAAATATTTTTAAGAAATTTATTGTGCTTTGATTAATGTACGTAGGTACTTACTTGACTTGTTAAACTAATCATACTAGGAAAGTGAACACCTTGAAAAGCTCCATTAATTATTCTTATGGTAACAATGAAAGGAATGGCATAACTTTTTACATTTGGCGCCCACCAAATAATATTTGGCATCAGGAATGTTATGATTGACCAGCCTATGGCTGCAAATAGTATAACTCTTTGTCCACCAAAACGATCACTGAAATAACCACCAACAACCTGTAAAAAAATCGATGTTTAAAAAAAATAATGCCTTTTAATTTTGACTATACTAAAAATACATTTTAAATCGAAGGCTTTCAAAATTCTTATGACCAGACGAACGGACATAATTAAATTGACTCAGAAAATTCTACTTTAACGTGGGGGTCGGAAAATATTTTTGCTGCACAACACATAATAACCCACAATAATACCACATATGTTGGCGTTGCGTAGCCTTCGTCCCACCTACTTATTCTATATCAAAAGACTATGGCAACTATGCTCCAACTAGTAACAAAAACCAATTTCAATCATTCAAAATGACTTACGAAATAGTGATCGTACTTCTGTTGTCGACAGTTTTTCAAGGAAAAGAAATTCCTTTCTTCGAATGTTCTTACTCACCTGTGTTAATGTGTAGCCCCAAAAGAATGAACTTAATACCGTACCGGAATCAGTTTTACTCCATTTCATTTCTGCTGCCACAGCTGGTACTAATAATGGCATCGTTGTGCGTGTTGAGTACAACATGCAAGTGCCAGTTATAAGTGTAATAAACCATACCCGCTTTTCGTGACTAAAACAAATATAAATCATAGCAATGTTGATATGGCATAAAGAGTATCTCAATAAAGAAACTCACCGGCTCCATATAGATTGATTATCGACTAATTCATTTCTTAACAATGAGTACTTTAATTTTTCATCCATACTCATTTTAGTATTTTATTTGCAACAATCTGATATTAATGTATAATTCCTTAAAAAGCTAATGCTATATAGAATTCTAATACATTTAAATATTACACCCCTTTGGAGACACGTCGTCAGCTTAATAAATAAATCATGATTATCTTTATAAAAACCCAAACATTGGTTTATTTATTTGTTACAGAAAACACAAAAAATAAAATTATTTAAATTAACTTAATTATTTATTAGTTTTAAATATAAACAAGTTAATATTTCAGAACAATTTACGTTTTTTTTTACATTAAAGTTAAATAAAAATTAAATAGTTTCTTTTCTATTAAATTGCCACGATTGTTTGTAATAAATCTGTTGTTTTTAATTCTTTTTGTCTATCTTTCTTAGTCCAGCTGGGTAGACAGCTGTTCTTATTTAGTTTGCAATCTCCTTTTCGACAATTCGTCTTTTGTAGAAACGGCCTCCATATCGTTTTGACATTGTGAGGGGCAGTTTTACACTAACTAAATACAAGGAATTGTTGTTTTTGTAGATGTGCGAGTACTTTATAATTATGCTATTTTTTGACATTATGTCGAGTCTATATTACGTACCGTCTATACTAGCCTTTTTCTTGTTCGCACATGAAAAAAACGTCGGCAGAGAAATATACACAATTTTTTCCATTTTGTTTTGAGTGGGCAGAACATATGTCGAACAAATCACAATTGTTTTGTTTGCCGACAGTGTCACTTCGATACTTTTACATTGAATGCCTCTTCTTCCCCATACAAAAATACGTTTGTAGGCAGACACAGCTACTCGAACAATTGTGCGAACAAGAACAAAACATGAACAGGTTGGGTCCACACTATCCAAATGGATATGCGCACAAAATTTTGTTCATTGCTCGGACATGAAAAAAGCGTGTGTGGCGGGCGCGTTAGAGAAATTTTTGTCAAGACAAACGTCAATTTTTTATTTGGGTCCAAAGTAATTTTTATTTTATGTTATATAAAAACATCAATAAATGAAATACTTACCTCATCATCGTCCATTGCTCACGTACAGGCAGTAGTTGGTACTTCTTGGTCAAGAAGAAACGACCGATTCTTATAATATCATAACATACTAATGCCTACTAGTTCCAACAACTTATTTTTGTCTCTTCAACAGTGCTTGATTAGTTTCGGGTTTATTTCTTTTAATATCTCAATTAAAATGTTTTCCCCTTGGCATTTAAAAATGGGTCGTTAAAAATCGTCGTTATATTTAAATAAGACGCGTCGTTATATTTAAATAAGACATCATTGTATGACTATTAAATTAATAATTACTTCGTCGCCCATTGTCGACGTACTGGTCATAGTTGCTTTTTCTTAGTCAAGAAGAAACTACAGCTTCTTGTAATACCATAACGATGGCTTATAGACATCATTTGTTGATGTCCCAAAACAAATGTTCAGCAACACCTTTATTGGATATTAACCCCGAGAACGCCTGCAGGAACTCTACAGGTAAGAATTGGGGTCTTAGGCCGCAAGTTGTATACTGGATTTACACTTCGGTTGTAAGACTGATTCTTACTTATGGTTGTACAGTCTGGTGGAAGGCATTGTGTAAGGGAGCGTATAGAAACCTTCTCTCTAAGGTTCAGAGGTGTGCTTCAATTGGCATCTCAGGGCCAAGTAGAATTACACCTCAGGCGGCGTTGGATATCATTCTCCACCTTATTCCAATTGAGGAATTTGTGGGGGGTATGGCTATCCGCGGCCTATTTAGATTGAAGGAGCTGGGACTATTAGGTAGATCTAGAGCGGGGCATGTCAGCATACTAGATAAAGTCCAATTCGACGGTCGGACACTATCCTTGGGTGGGAGCAGATAAGCTCTACGGAGGGTGTGCTCGGATTGATTCCTATTTGATTAGACTCTGTTGGGTTCCTGGTCATTGTGACATTCATGGCAACGAAATAGCCGATAAGCTAGCTCGCAATTCATGGAGTCATCTATTAAGATTCCAATTGGGTCCTATAGGAATGGACTCTGGACAACACGAATCGAGCATGGAATTATAGATCGGACTGCAAAGTTTCTAGGGCGCTATGGACTAGCTTGAAACCGGCAGATTCAAAGCATCTTCTAGGCATGAGTCAGCATGATACGGATCATTTCTCAATAGGGAACATGATGAGTAAGTGGGACATTGGCACATCAAATTTCTGCAGAACGTGCGATGATGTTGAGGAGCTAGAGACAATGGAGCACATACTCTGTCACTGTGTGGGGCTTCAGCGAAATAGGTTGAAGTGGTTAGAGCTAATCAAGCATTGCAACAATGCTTGATTAGCTCTTATTGACAATACTGATAGGCTTTATTTATTATATATTTATTTAAATAAGACGTGGAAATTTTTCTAATTCATAATTTTTTATAACTCTTGATAAATAAAGTAAAGTATGGAAATAAACAACTTGGCGAAATATGCAGGTTTTGGGATTTCCGAACTTTTAGTTACAAAAAAATTAAAATACATAGTGCTTAAAATGCACACAAACAAAATAATGCGGAAATGCAATATCACACAATCAAAAGTATATTAAAAAGATATTCAGATATATTATGGTAATGATTACCCCCAACCCTGGTATGTGCTCATGCTGGACAACCAAGACCTAAGCCGAACAACTTAAACAGCGACGGCAGCTTAAAAAATATTCGGTGACTATTCTGGCTGGCGCAGGTCTTTGCTATCTGACAGCTGTTCTTATATGGTTCGCAATTTTTTTGACATTTCGCCCTTTGTAGAAACGGCCACCGGTTTTTTTTTTTTGTTTTTGTGTCAGCATTTTTCAGTGACTGACCATTTGACATTTAGTATAAACAAGAAGAAGCGAGAATTTCAAGCGCATACATTTTTTTTCGCCGTGTCTTGCAAATTTTTTTATATATTGTACAAAAATAATTATTGTAAATTTTAAATGAATTAAACTTAAAATAGTGTGTATTATAATAAAAATAATGATGGCTCCATTTAAGCGCCAGAGACAACCGAAAATGACTACACAAGCGCTGCTTGACTTTGATTTGGGAGAAAGTTCTTCAGACAGTGATTTTCGTATTGATGATTTCGATTCTGACAATTCAAAGGATGACGATGATGAAGGCGATGATAATTCTTCAGCAACATCTTCATCAAATGACGACGATGATGATGAGGGAGATGATTCCGACAAAGGATCAGAAGATTCAACGTTACAATTGAAACAACTGTTGGCAGATGCAAGTGAAGAAATTAGGGTGGATGACAAGAATCAAAAAACCTCCAAAACACCAGAGGTAACTAATGGTGGTGATAATCTGGAGGAGCTATTAAGAAAGTTTGATAGTAAACCAGAAAACAAGCCCAAAGTGCCCACAAAGCCAATCTGTTGTGTCTGCCTGGGAGATCGCAGTGATGACAGCAATGAGATTGTGGAATGTGATGGCTGTGGAGTTTCAGTGCACGAAGGTTGCTACGGTGTTAGTGATAACACTAGCATATCGAGTACAAATTCAACTTGCTCCACGGAACCTTGGTTCTGTGAAGCATGTCGTGCAGGTGTTTCGGAACCCTCCTGTGAACTCTGCCCCAACAAGGGTGGCATATACAAAGAGACGGACGTTGGTAAATGGGTTCATTTAGTTTGTGCTCTTTATGTGCCGGGTGTAGCTTTTGGTGAAGTTGACCAGTTATCGAATGTCACACTTTTTGAAATGCAGTACAGCAAATGGGGAGCAAAAGTGTGTAGTCTTTGTGAAAATTCTAGATTTTCTCGTACCGGTGTTTGTATAGGGTGTGATGCTGGCATGTGCAAAACCTTTTTTCATGTGACATGTGCTCAAGCTGCCGGCTTCCTAACAGAAGCCCATCATGAGGATACAGATGCTGCCGATCCTTTCTATGCTCATTGCAAAGTACATTCCGAAAAGGAGCTAATAAGAAAACGCAAACGAAACTATCATACATTCCGTCTGCATATGGAGCAAAAGCAGCTAGAAAAGCAACTGCACAAAATGGATGATCCTTGTCCGGCTCAAATGCGTATCAATCGCAAACTTCAAAAATATCAACAAAAATATGCAGCCCATAAGCAAGCACGGCCCGAGCCATGGGTACCAACGCAAAAAATGTCTAGGTTATTAACAACATCTGCATCTGCCTGTCGCCGCCTTTTGGCCAAGGCCAATGTAATGGATGTTGATGTCGATCTGTTGGAGCGACAAGAAGCTCAAGTGGCCGCAATAACAGATATACGAAAAAAATGGCATATTGCGCCAGCATTTAGTGTAGAATTTGTAGCGTATTATATTGATCGTATATCGCGCACAAAAGAATTAAAAGAACAATTAGCATCCATGATGACCCGCAACACCACTCTCACGAAAGAGCAAAATACTCTAAGAACGGAATATGACTCCTTGCTCGACAAAAACCGTGAGCACAAAGATAAACATGAAGCGTTATTGAATTCAATAAGTCAGCTTCAAACACATATAACCGCCTTGTGTCCCAACAAAAATCTAATAAATCCTTTAAATATAGGAAGACCACCACAACCGGATAATTTCAAAGCCAACACACCGCCCGCTAGACCAATAAGTGTGCCTACAGCAGCAGCTCTTAAAATGGGTGTTGGATTCCCTTTAGCCCATTTAGGTCATCCAAATACAAAAGGTGATGCCAATCGTCTGCTTAGTACACATGTTAAAAATTCACCGTCTCTGGCCGAAACTCATAATTCTCCAGTTTGCGGTCCTTTTTACTCTCTCAATAATAATGCCATTAAGTCTCCTTTGATATCAGTAGAGACCCACAACTGTGGTATATGTAAGAGATCTAATGACCAACATCTGTTAGCGAAATGTGATACTTGTAAGTTGTACTACCATTTGGGATGTTTAAATCCTCCTCTTACCAGACACCCCAAGAAATCTAAACTGTATGGTTGGCAATGTTCCGAATGTGACAAGTCAGATCAGTCAGATGGTGTTCCGGACCTTCCTAAGGGTCCTCGAAAATCACGCACACGTTTCAATAAAGATGGCATTATTGTGCCATTTAAATCTTCACAAAACAGCGATGACTCCATGAACAACTCAACGACGACAAAGTTTGATTTAGGGGCAGGCCCAACAAAAAGACGTTCCTTAGATATAGCCTCATCAGCAGTTTCACCTACCACATCGGCCAGTGCAGCCAAAAAATTAAATTTGAACAAATCTCTACCGAACACGGTCACTGAATTATCAATAAAAGTGGACAATTGTCAAAAATCAAGTTCAAGTAGTTCTGGTCAAATTACTCCAAAATTAGGTAAAAAATCAAAATTAAGTTTAAATTACACGAAATCAACGCAACAGCAACATGAAACGAATATTGCTATGGATTTAACGAAATCGAATACAAAACACACTTTTGAAGGTGAGTTATTAAAAATATTTAATTTATTAAATTATGCAACATGTAACAATGTAACTTTTTCAAATCCACAACACTATCTTTTAATGAAACATTCTGAAGTAAAGTTTTCACCTTTAATTTAGAAATATTATAATGAGCCTTTAGAAATTATTATAATTGTTGATTCAAGATTGGCACAAATAATGTAGCCTTCTGTCAGTTACCTCGATATCCTTATGTGAGAATAAGCATTTCAATATGGAACGAAGGAATAGTTTTTATATAAATTATTTAAAATTTAAGTACATACATACAAGGTTTGAAATCAATTAACAAGAAAGGGGTTTATTTAAGTTTATTTTATACATAAATTACTAAAAAAGCGTTGTCAAATGTGTAAAATGTCAAAAATGTACGAGAAATGTTTAGTAAATTAATGTAATGTACATACTATATGTGATTTATAATAGCCTTACTTTACAAGTATTTTGTTACCAATGTATGCTTACATTATTTACTGTTTACTGTTTATAATTGCAATTATTTAGTTTTCGCATGAATATAATTATGTTGAAGATTTTGTGGAAATAAACAACATAGTACTTTTTATCATGACTACAGTATTTATTGTTGCAATTTCTTTATTACTATTTCTGCATTTTAATGTTTTATTTAAATTCTTTTTATATGTATCAAGATTCATATTTTAAATTCTATCAAGAAATTTCAAGAAAATAAGGATCAAAGCTACAAAACAAAATATTACTGCTAACTTTTTTAAATAAAAATGTCTAGTAAGTATTTTAAATGAAGATAATAAAACTCAAGATTTAAATTATATTCAAATACGATACGTAAAGAAGTTTACAATTATAAAAATTCTGCAATAATGAATATTTGCTGCTTTAATAGTAGAGTCTCAAAAATGAACATGTCTCATGATTCACATTTCAAAAAATACAAGAAACATGATGATGAAGATGCGAACCTTTAATTTTATGAAATGAAAATAGTAAGTATTTCTTATATACTTATATTTCTAATTTTCAAGTGGACTTCATACTCTGGAAAATCTATAAGAAATTACAAAATCATTAATTGTAATAATATTATAAAATCAAAACATTAGTTTATTTATAGTTTGTATGTTTGATTTGAATTAAATGCACTCTAAGCGAATGTTTAACAATTTTCGTATTATACACTATTTTAGATTCCCAACATCCACCTCCAGTGCAGCCATCATTACCAAATGATGAACCATTAGTATTAGTACTAAATTCTAAATCATCAACACCATTACCTGCTGCAACTGATCATGACCCTTTGTCTTTGAACAGCAACATAAACAATGCAATTTCAAACAATGCAACTACAAACAATTTTAAATCGACTTCCATTTTAGAGGGCGTGCCAGAGAATTCAAAACAAGCCCGCAAACAAAGGCGAAAAGATAAACATAGGAATAAACACAATTTGTCGTCAGATAACGAGAAATCACCTAATAAAGAACATAAACGTAAACGTAAAAAGAAACAGCATGATTTGGAGGCACCAAACGATACTATGGCTGGTATACCGAAAATTAAAATAAAATTCAAAACATTACCACTACCAGGTGAAGTTACACCGGAGGCTCAGTTCTTTTATGTATCAGCAGATATGGTACGATCGGCAGATGAGGCATCACGACCGGGTTCTGTAGAAACAGTAGAAGATATTGGAAATTTCACTGATGAACCTCCAACTGTAGTCAAATCGAATATTACAACGCCTCGTTCCTCGGGCATAAGTAAGACTTCAGCAACATCGCCAGTGGTATCAAATATACCTGCAAAAAATACACCTTCACCACGTAAAAGTAGTCCCCGTAAGTCAGTGCCACCACGTTTATCTGTTGGTCATAGTGGAGGTAGTGGATCAGCATCACGCTCAAAAGGATCCACTCAAAATGCCAATCAAATACTCACATGTTGTGTTTGTAATGAGACTGGTAGTACATCGAATGCCGTTACATGTGATGAATGTCGCAAACATTATCATTTTACATGCTTAGATCCGCCTCTTAAAAAGACTCCTAAAATACGAGGTTACTCTTGGCACTGTGCCGATTGTGATCCAACCGATGAAGAAAAACATTAGTTTGCAGTATTTAAAAAATATTTTATTTATGTTTATATGTATGTTCTTTTTATTTTTTATTTTTCAAAAAATTTCTTATCATTCGATGACATAGATTCATATTAATCGCTTTAATGAATCTTCTGATGGTTAATTTATATTTATAAATAATAAATTATGCATGACCACCGATTTGAGATCGGTCTTAATTTTATTTAATATTAGTTCTCACAAAATAAATTTTACATTTTAACATTTATCCAGTAACATGTTTTTATGTTTAAGGACTTTTTTCATAATAATAAAAAATACAATATTGAGTTTGAAAATAAAAAAAAATAAAAATGGTGAAATATCATTTTTAAAGGTTCAATTGAAATAAAATGTTGCTTTAATTACAATTTAAATAATTGGGAAATATAATAATCGAATTGAAGCTATTATGCTAAAAATACAAACATAAATAATAGGGTTTTATAGTTTGAACAAAAACTTTTTTTAATTTTGGAATATTCGACTTCTCAACTACTTTCGACTTTTTCAGGCTATAATCGACTATTTTCGACTTTTCGATTTTTTCCGACTTCTCGATTTTTTCCGACTATTTTCGACTTTCGATGTTTTCCGTCTATTTTCAACTTTTTTCGACTTTTTCCGACTATTTTTGACTTTTTCCGACTTTTCGATTTTTTCAGACTATGCGACTTTTCCGACTATTTTCAACTTTTTTCGACTTTTGGCATCAAAAGTCGATTTCGATTTTTTACAACAAAAAGTCGATTGTTCGATTATTCGAAATTCGATTTGATAAACCCTAATACATAATGATTTGGTCAGAAATAAAATAATGTGGCTGGTTATCAGGTTAAACACTTATGGTTAAATTAAAAACAGAAAAAATTCATTACAAAAAATCTCTTTATCCTAACTGTTAGAAACAATTGAAACAAGTTATATATTTTGTTGTTTTGAATATTACTATATAGTCACATAACCTGTTAAGTAGTCTAGCGTGAACGACCCTATTGATATTTTTATAAAAAATAATACATAGAAAATAGGGTTTATCAAATCGACTTTCAAATAGTCGAACAATCGGCTTTTTCCATAGTATAATAACAAAGTACTCGCACATCTACAAAAACAACAATTCCTTGTATTTTGTTAGTGTAAAACTACCGCAAATCGGAAAGCATGAAGTTGAAAATAATTATGTAAATTTCAAATTAGAAAGTAAAAGTTAATGTAGATCACCACAGTCCAATAAACCTGTTGAAGTAGTCAGGGAACGAACCCATTGGAAAGTTAATAAAAAAATAATGCATAGAAAATAGGTTATCAAATCGACTTGTCAAGATAGGTCGAATACACATTCGGCTTTCAATATAACAGGATACAAAAGTTACGCGCACATGTAGCAAAACAACAATCCTTGAATTTGTAGTGTAAAACACCGCAAAACAATGTCAAAATGCATGAACAGAAAATGATAATAAAAGAAGAGAAGACAAATATACGCAATGAAAAAATTTAGCATGGAAATACAAAACAAGTTTGACAGTAATCGAGATTATCAATGAAAAATGTAAAACAGCTGTTCTCACGAGTATAGCCTAATTATAGCTATTGAAAACGTAACTAGGCAATAAGCATCATAGTTTGGAAAGCATTCTTGTGGAAGAACAACCCTGTTCTTGGTTATTTCAAGAAAAATAAATACAGGGGTCAAATAAGTCACTAACTTACTCTAATTTCAATAGATTTCTGCGATACGCTACCTAGATTTTTTTTGTTAATGGCTACATACACACGTTTGCATAAGACGGATTGGAACAGCTGATTGCGATAGGATGAATTTTTGTTCACTCGTTGGGCCTTAAAAATTTAGTTTGAGGTGCAAATAATTTTTATCTCTGTCAATTATAGGGGAAAACGTATATCATACTAAACTATGTAAACAGTACCAACAACAATCAAGATGGCGTCATATACCAAGCACTATCAAGACAAAGTTGGCAGAAATCGAGCGCAGACAATTTTCTTCTAACGCTGGAATAATACTGACAAATTCAGTCTACAGTACACAAATCTTTATCAGGATATTTTTTTGACTTTCGTCTTGATAAAAAGTTGTCCAATGTAGACTCAATTTAAGAAATGGCAGAACAAACAATGTTGACACATACTGCAATAAGTATGTATTATTAAAATTGAGAGAGCTTTTCTATACGTGTGTCACATGCATAGAAAAACTCTCACAATTTTACTAATACATTCATGATTTTCGCATAATTTTTTCTCAATGTGCAAAAAATAAAAAGGCTAATGTAGATCTCAAATTGGCAATAATCGTTTAACATAAAAAATTGACATTGGTTAGATCACGCATGGTCCACACACGCCTTTTTCGAGCAATGAACAAAGTTTTGTGCGCACATGCATTTGAATAGAGTGGATCCATGTTTTGTTCTTGTTCTCACAATTGTTCTAGCAACCATGTCAGCCATCAAACGTTACTTTGTATGCGGAGAAGAGACACTGTCGGCAAACAAAAAATTATGATTTGTTCGACAAATGTTCTGCCCACTCAAAACAAAATGGAAAAAATTGTGTATATTACTATGGGACATATCGTATTAATAGCCACTGTTTTGTTATTGTCATAGTAATTCTTACTAGGGTTTATCATCTCGACTTTCGAATAATCGAACAATCGACTTTTTTTTTTGAAAATAGTCAAAAAGAAGTCGAAAATAGTCGGGAAAACTAGACTATTCCAAAATTAAAAAAGTCGTAAAGTCAAAAAAGCGATTATTTAAGGATTGAAAACTTAAGAAAGTCGAAAAATCAAAAAGTGGAATTTTTGTTCAGACTATAAATCCCTAATTCTTACAACTACAAAACAATGGCTATCGCTGCGACATGTCCTCTAGTGTAACCAACGCTCAGTCTTGGGAAAAAATTTGCTAGTTTCGACACAGTGTTATCTATAGCAGCTGTGTTTGACATTTCTTCAAGTAAATATAAATTTTGTTGTTTTTCATCCAAAGAGGGCATCGCATACCGTATTCCTCCTGAATTTTGTTTCATCCGCTTAAAAAATCAATCAAAATGCGTGTTGCAATTACAAGATTTACAAAAATGAGTCCTAAATTAAAGGAACTTCGCATACACTTGTGTCAAACCGGTGAAGCTTCCAAGGGTGCTAGGTAAATTCAGAAACAAATTTGGAACTATCCATTATTTTGAGGTTACATAATGTGAAAAATAAGGAATTTATTTGTTTGATACTTTACAGAGAATATGTTGAACGTTTCTATCCTTCTTTGAAAAAAGATAATCCAGAATTGCCCATTTTGATTAGAGAGTGTTCAGGAATACAACCCCGCTTATGGGCACGTTACGGTAAATAACTGATTATTATAACTAAACACTTGAGAAATGAGATGTTAATTTTTATTATAGCTTTGGGTAAAGAAACTTCGGTACCATTGACAAATCAATCTGCCCAAGATATTCAAAAACAAGTCGAAGCTGTTGGAAAATAAATTTTGGTAATATAATTACACATTCAAAGTTTTTGTAGCAACTTTATTTAAATTAAGCCAATAATTAGTGGGAAAAAAATAAAATGAAAAATTAAAAATTCTATGTTCAAATTGATGTTGTGTATGAAAAAGAGTAATTTAATTTTGAAAACTTATTAGGAAATGGAAGTAATGGATGCAAGTAAAATATTTTTTTTAATTGCACAGTAGGCCTACAGCTATTTAATAAATTTGTACATCACATGTCTGCAGAAGACAAAACTTACAAGACAAAAAATCACTACTTGGAACCCACACGAAGTAGACTGATGGCTTAGCGGGATTGGCTACTTTTAGATTTTTCTAAAATTCGTTATACTTTTACATTTTTCCACAATTTTAAACAAAAAGCAAAGTTTGCTTAGCAAACAACACATTTAATAAAATAATATAACGAAATATTGTGCCTCTCAAAAATTAAGATTTATTTTCAATTCTTATATGTTAGTAGTGTAGTATTTAAGGTTTTAAAAACCTAAATTCAAGGTAAGCTTTGCTTGCATTTACTATTAATTTTCTGTAATTTTACTAAAAGAGGTACTACATTTTCATGTGGTTTAAAAGTAATGATAATATTAAAATAAAGCACATAGTAGTTGCAACACACAATTAAGCAACATCAGGCTACATCTATTTTTCAAATGGTGGTAGACCATATAACTCAGGTTGAAATTCTTCCAATGATGTCAATCGTTGGGTAGCTAATGCTGACATTTCTAAAGGTACACGTTCATCAGGTACCATCACCACTTGCATTCCAGCACTATGAGCAGCTTTAACTCCATTCGGTGCGTCTTCGAACACCAAACATTTAGATGGATCTGGTTTGTCAGGAAAACGAGAGGCGGCAATAAGGAAAATGTCTGGGGCAGGTTTGCCTTGCTTAACTTCAGGATCGCTAGAGCCGCATACACGATGATGGAATAGTTTAAAAACTTCACGATGATTGGTTATTTTTATTTCAACCATTTCTTCGCCAGAACTGGTGGCCAAACAGAATGGTATATTGTGCGTATGTAAATGGCGCAGAAGTCGTTCAGCTCCTGAAAAGTGGTTAGTTATTTTAGTATGAAGTTATGATTATTATTATGGAAGTACGCTAATGGGATGGTATAAACTATTACTTAATTTATTGAATAAAATTATTTATTATACTATTCCTATTTTATAACATTTTAGGATATCATAAAAGTTATAATAAATTCTTTATCTATTAAATTACACAATTAGGGAACTTAAAAAGGCAAATAACAAATAATGTAGAATTGTAATACAAACAAGAATAAATAATTCAAATAATCTCGAAGTAAAATTAATAATAAACAAGTATAAAAATAAAATCTTTAGAAAACGCTTCTACATACCCAAACAAAAAAAAACTTATGAGCACCACGGATACCGGTCCAATACTGTCAAGATATACGTGCATTCACACCAGGCAAAGTTTCTTACTAAAAGCTTTGGATTTATATGGAAAAAAGAAATGAAGATAGTATTCACAACAAAAGTAGACTAAGAAACTAAGAATTGCCTCGGTTGAACGCACGAAATTTTAATTTGAAATAGAAATTTTTATTTTTTTAATTTAATTGCAACATTTTAAAGAATTCTTCAAATTAATTAAAGTTTTCTTTCGTGGTGGATTTTTAAGTCTATGCCGGAATCCAAAATTGTTTACCTTATGAAACATTTCAGTTCTATTTATTTGAGATATACACAATATAAATAATATATTTACCACAAAATATATAAATTTGATATGTAGTATATTTCTATTGATATAAAAGTATGTATATAAAAATGAAATCAACACAAATATGTATTTACAAATGAAAATATAAAACTAATAGATCAGTAGTACAGTGTAACACTTGATACGAATATTTTAAATAAAAAATATGCAGTTAAATAAATCAAATTTACTAGCAACACTTAATATGTGCTTCGATAAATTTAGATTTTATTATGAATCATAACGGATTAATAAAAAAGTATCCTATATATCGTTCCTTAGCGAAACAAAAATGTATTTACATATTTTGTACGAAATGAAAAAAGCTCTCACACTTCAATCAACGAGCATTTCATAAAATATATTGCCTTATTAAATATATGTGAAAAATACTAAGTTCATAAAAATGTTAATTAAGCAACATACAATTCAGTCTATTGTTAGTCTAATAAATGCAAAAAGGAAATATATATAGTTTATATACGGAATTGTTTTGTAAAAACTACATGTACAATCAAAGAAATAAAACTTAAAATTCAAACAAAAATAATGAACTATAAAACATATGGTTTTGTAGATCTCGACTAGGAGATTACATATATCAATTAAATTGGGTTAAATATGTCGAATTGAAATCGCTTTAAATCTCCGTATAACCAAAGTATCAGAATTTCTGTATTTATAAACTCATTACCATTGAATTTGCAAATAAGATTTTAGAAATTTCTGAATGGGAAGAATTTACAAATTCTTCCCATTCATAATAATGATAATATTTTATTATTATCATTATTATTATTTTAATATAATTTATCTAAATTAATCAAATGTTAATCATAATACTAATGATCTATTGATATGTGTTAACGTGCAATTTGAAATACTAAAACAATTATTGAAATCATATTGAAAATCAAAATTGCTAAAAAAAAACCCATTATTTCTAACCTGGCTTTAATGCACAATTGGCTAATAGCGTTCGGCATAACTTTTGGAATTTTTCCAGAAACTCTTGCGAACTGATGGGTAAACCCAAATCGGTTACCGCTATTTCAGCAGTGCGTGGTTCCGTAGTGCCCAAAAGTTTAAGACGCACCTCAATTGGATACGTTTTATTATATGATTGTGCTATTTGCCTTATGACTTCCTCATACACAGGTTCAGTATCTGTGAGCCGAAATTAAACAAAAAAAAAAAACAAAAAAAAACAAAACAAAAAAGGAGAAAGAGAGAGAGAAAAAGAAACACAAAAAACAAAGAACATTAGTTCGGATGTAATCTTAGTGAAATTACCTGGCAATAATTGAGCGTTCTTCATAATTTTTGAATTTACATCTTTTTGCAATTCAGAATATTCTTCTGGTGTTAGGGGAAGATTATAGATTTCCACAATTCGTTTACACATTTCCATATGCTTCACACCCATTAGGGTCATTTTTACTTCCCATGTATAAGTTTTACCATATTTATCCAAGATCTGTTGTGTAGCCTTTGTGTACAGTGCTTCAGTGTCTAGATTTCGTAGTGAAATTTTTGGGTTGTGTGTGTCAGGTATATAAACGTGTTATGTTTACGTAGAAGCTTGTGGTTTCTAGTCATTTGATCCAGCAACACCTTAAGCGAATGTTCTAAATTTATCATTCCTGATTTATTGGACGTATTAAAAAACATAAAGAAGTAAATTAAATATCGTGCCAACTATACTTTGTATGTAAGCATTTTTTAAATTTGCAAACATTAGGAAATGCGACAATATACGCATTATACACGATTAAGAACCACTCAACTCCAAAGGTGTTACTGGCCCAAATTGAAGGGAAATCTGTAAAAGAAATAAAAGAGGACTATTAAATAAAAGCTTACCTAATAACAGACCATCCATGTCAAAAATACAATGGGTAACTTTTTGAAAATTCTGTGCCATATTTCAAAATTTATAAAAACTTCCGTATGAAAAACTCAAGGTCGAAAATCTTCGTATTTCTTCTTATCAGACAATTAGCAAAAATATGAAAACTCTTAATGATGTAACGTGTAGCTAGATATTTTCTAAACTGGAATGTTTCACGATAATTTTTATATTTATTTTCTATAAAAGCTTTTAATATAATGAAATATTTATATTAAAAAATATAACTACTTATACACCTGATGCACGCAGCAATTTTCTAAAACGTCAAGATAAAAAGTGCTTTCTTTCTTGACCACCTCAAGGTCACAATTACATTAATTACCGAACAGCGTTGCCGTTTTGGTAATTTTCTACCAAATTTGGTAGAATTTTTTTCCTTTAGTAGGCTGAATTTAATTGTGGTAAATTTGAACAAAATAAAAAAAGTTTGCTTACGTACTTTTTGAATAAAATTCAAGAAAGCCAAAGAACAATTTGTTTACAAAAAAAAAAAAAATGCAAAGTATCAGTACTTATTTTTTTGTATATTTTAATGTCCTTAATTTTTCACCTGAAACCTTTTTGTAAATAATAAAAAATGGCACTCTTCGGCACACTTTAAATTATTAAAATTTTTCCGCCTTAATAAAGGGTTTTTTCTGTGTAGCCGTCCTGCGTCCAGGATTAAGGACTTTTTCCTCTCGGTATGTCGAGCAACGAATTCGCTAAATAAACTTTTTACGAATATCAAAAAAAAAAAAAAAAAAAAAATAAAAAATAAAAAAATTATACAAGATGTCAATTTTGTTCCCAAGTAATTAATATGGTAGTGTTATAAATCATTAAATATTTTCTTTTTATAAATGTACTATTTGCCCTAAACCGAGCAAGTAATACATTATTTTCTTATATATTAAAGCTTAACTGCAAAAAATGATTAGGTTTTTTGAAATCAAGTTCATTTTACTTCTTTAAAAGCCCCTATTCAAAATCTAAGCTTGACTTTTAAAATGTTATTCATTTTTTTCAATAAATGTTTCCTAAAAGGTTATTACTTATAAATACTTGTAAACATTTCAAATAATCAGAACCTATAACAGACATTAAAAAACGTTTTAATTATTGAATATTATTTTTTTATAAATGCAGAAAAAAAATACAAATACAATTGTTTGGTAAGATTTTTCGAAAATTATAAATAGATGAAATATTTTCAGTGCAACACTTCTAACCCTATCAGAGATCGTGCGACCGAACGATTTTTAGCAGCTGGCCGCAGGCCTTTCTAAAAATTGGTTCGGCGGAATTACAGCCTATTACTAGTCGTCTTCACGTAACATAAAATATTTAACATTAACACTAACATCATGTTACTGTTAAATGATGTTAATGTTAATTATTTCGATGTTTAAACATGGTTCTTTTAACATTAGCTTTAACAACCGCGACTATTCGTCTTCACGTAACATAAAATATTTAACATTAACACTACATCATGTTACTGTTAAATGTAGATCGTTCAATTTGATGTTAATGTTAATTTTTTCGATGTTTAAACACGATTTTTAAAGCAAATGTTAAAAGAACCATGTTTAAACATCGAAAAAAATAATATTAACATCAAATTGAACGATCTA
>MINK01172919.1:3020-19079 GCA_001735545.1 Phormia regina
TAAATTTGATTTTAATTTTCGTGGTCTATTCTTCTCAAATCAGATTTCCTATAAGTAATATATATATATAAATAATAAATTGTTCTGATACTGTTTAATAACATTTAATTATTTAACCAAATTTTTCTGGGGCAAATTTGGTTTTTTTTTGAATTTCTTAATAATTTTTAGCACGTACTTCTTTTTTGTAACTCCTTCTGTTCAAACTTGCAACAAATTAACACGGTTGTCATTAAAAATAATAATTCCATATTATTCAAAGATAACTAGATCAAAATAAATGTTAATTATTGCTTCCTTAAAAACGTTTGTTAAGTTTTTTTAGAATGTTCCCCTTAGTACACCGTCATTTGTAAGAAAAATTATCTGCACATCTCTGAGCTTTACAATAGGTTTTGAAAAATTGAACAAAATAATTAGTTCAAACACCCAAATGCAGGAATTTCTGCATTGCAACTCTCCTGTTATAATAGCATCAAAATTAATTGCGAGAATAACTTATTTCGACACTAGGAAAATCTGTTATTGCAACAAAAATACATGTACTTGAGGTGAATCTATCAAGGTTGTTTTGCTAGGAAAATTTTAGAACATGTTCTAAAATGATTTGTTTTAGAACTGGAGTAATCAGAATCACTTAAGATTCTTTAATAACATTCTCAGAACTAGTGTTATCACAAACAATTCTGACACTAATGAAGTAGAACTTTATTGTGATTCTAGATTAGTTTTAATGAATGTTTTTTTAAGAACTTATTCTGTATGACATCTACATCACTTCGAAGAAGAAATAATTTCTGGTTCTCGAATAACTTCCTAGAACTGTTTAAAAAACTTGTTTAAAAAGTTTCAAAATTGAATAGCCCATTAGAATAAAATGTAAAAAAACATATTCTGAATCCGTCTCCTAACGCATCTATAGAATAAGTTCTGCATGTGACAATTTTGAACAAGAAATCGAACGGTTCAAGAACTGTTCTATAAAATGGACACTGGTTTGATAACACTTCCACAGAACAATGTAAATAGACTCTAAAAGAAAAACTTCTCAAGACTGATTTATTATGATCACATTTTAATTTTATAAAATTTAAAATATTTCATTATAATTAATTTATTAATTGAATATATGTTTGATTTAAAATTTCAGGAAGTTGGCAGTATTATCGGCAAAAAAGGAGAAATTGTTAATAGATTTCGTGAAGAGGTATGTATTTTTAAATTATTTAAACTTTTTTAATTAATGAAATGAAAGTCTACCTACTCTTAGTAATATTTTTATTTTTATACAAATTATTATTGTTAATATATTTTTTTTAGTCGGGGGCAAAAATCAATATATCTGATGGTTCTTGTCCGGAGCGTATTGTAACGGTGTCTGGTACAACCAGTGCAATCTATTCGGCATTTACCTTAATCACCAAGAAATTTGAAGAGGTTTGCATTAATGTGCCATCTTTACTTAATACAAATAAAATTCATTTATTTATTTTTTTTTCTTTTCTCTTTACTTCTCAAGTGGTGCTCTCAATTTAATAATGATGTTGGTAAAGGTGGTAAAACACAAATACCAATACGCTTGATTGTGCCTGCCAGTCAATGTGGATCGTTAATTGGTAAGTTGACCAAAATATGCTTTTAATGCATATGTATTTTATTTAATTATGTGCATGGTTATTAAATACATTTTTTTTAAATTAAATTTTACTTTAGGCAAAAGTGGTTCAAAAATTAAGGAAATTCGTCAAACAACAGGCTGCTCCATTCAGGTGGCTAGTGAAATGTTACCAAATTCAACTGAACGTGCCGTTACCTTAAGTGGTACAGCTGAACAAATAACTCAATGCATCTATCAAATTTGTCTCGTTATGTTGGAGGTATGCTTTGCTTGCTGTTTTTATTCATACATTTTTTTACTCGTTTTGAAATTTATTTGTTATTTACATTTAATTACTTTTTAAACAACATTAAAATGTCATCAACAATTTCATGTTTGTTTTTCATTACAGTCGCCTCCTAGGGGTGCTACCATCCCTTACAGGCCAAAACCACAAGTGTCAGGACCTGTCATCTTGGCTAATGGACAAGCATTCACCATACAGGGCAATTATGCTGTACCCGCACAAGAGGTAATTTAGCATGAACATTTTCCTTTTTTTTTAAACCTCTTTTTCCAGTCAGTCAGTAAAGTCAATTTTTTACTACTTACGTACTACTTTATACTACTTACTCTACTTCAACTACAACTTTGGCTTATTTTTTGTATAAGATGCCGTAATACATTTACTATACTTCTCTCTACATACATCTCTCGATTAATATTTGTGTTGCGTATATAAACCATATTATATTTTTATTTTTTGCTCTATTCCTTTTTTTATTATTTATGAATGCTTTTTCATATCACTTTATATTTAAAACACTGTCCACCTCAACCTAACTACCTCCACCATATTGTCCTTGTCGTAATATACTTGCAAAATTTTTTGTATACTTTTATTTTTTTACTGAAAATGTTTGAAAAACTTTTATTTAAACTTACTAAACATAGCTTTGCCAATTATCACAAAAAATATATATATGTACAAGGAAAAGATTTATATACATATTGTTGAAAAATAATTACAACAATTTGAAATATAGCAAAAACACTGTTTGTTATTAACTTGAAGATGTGAACTCCTAATCAAGTTGAAAACATTTATTTAGATTTTGGAGTCTTATATTGATTACTTTATTGCAAAATGTTGTACTAATGAAATTATATTTTCCATCATTATCAGGCCTTTTAAAAGGTTTAAAGCACTATAAAATACAACTTTTCACATTTTGTTGGTTGGCTTCATAAGAAAGTTCATATTAAACATTTTCGAATTTGACGCATTGATCTCATCGTAATTATAGGTTATCACAAATATGTAAGTTGTTTCATTTAAAATAAAAGAAAAAATAATAAATCTAATGTGGATTTGTTTTACGCGAAATTATATCATAAAATAAATTAATGTGATAATTGGTAAATTTGGCAACGACCTAGCATATACATATGTATGTATATTCTTATTAGCGTAGGGGAACTTATCAATGACCCAACCTCGTCTACCAACAAATAAACCAATTTCCTGCAATATCCACAAAGAAAAGCATTCACTTTTAAATTTCTAATTTGGTTGTAGTTAAAAATACTTCAATATTTAGTATTTATAGTTTTACCTCCTCAATCAACCGTACTCTTCCTCAACATAACAGTTTTGTTGTTTTTGTTATTGTTGATGTACTCATTACAATTATTTCTTTTTAGTTAAATTCTTATATTATTTTTAATAATTTGCACTTTTTTTCTTAGGTTAAGTTTTGAAAAATTAAAAAAATAAAATATATATTGAAAGAAATTTTATATTATATTAACGGGTAACAAAATATTTGAGGACATACGAAGGTCTCCTACCTACTCTACTCTATATCTTGTAAACTCTACACTGTAATATGTTGTTGATCTTGATCGGCTGAGAGAGAATAAAAAAAGGCTTGTTGATTGATTAAATGAAAATAATATAAAATAAAATGAAACACACAATCTTAAGGCTTTAACTACTCTACTACTACCATTGAACTACTACTACTACTACTACTCTACTGCTACTACTTCCACTGACAGCTTCATATACTATGAGCTTTAAATACTCGTAGGATATAAGTAAAGTAATGGGCAACCTTTTTACGCTAGGATGAGAGGGCTCGTGAGCAGTTGATAAAAGTAGGTCTATCATCATTTTACACTTGCAAATATTTTTTGTAATTACAAATTGAATTTAAAATTACTTAGATTAAATTATAAAACAAAAACAAATAATTTGTATTCACAACCACAAAAAAAAAAACGCCACTACCAAATCAAACCAACCAACCAACCATTCAGTATTATCACAATTATATGGAAACATACAAATATATAATCCTGTCTATTACTTTCTCTCGATTTTATACGTCCTATAATGAATTAAAAAAAATATGCAATAAATAAATCCTCCAATAATTAAAAACAATAAAAACCAACCTTCCCTGTTTAACATTTCTTATAGAATATGGTATTAAAAAAGTTTCGTTTTATTATTGTAATAAATCAATCAAAAATAATAATAATAATAAAAAATACACACACACATACGCAATTTAATGTCCCTAAAAAAAAATTAATGGTCACTTTTGTGTAATAGCCAATAAATAATACTGTACTGTATCTATTACTACTACAAGATTAATTCTAGTTTTTATTTTGTTTTTAATTGTTTTAATTTAATCTGTGGTTTAAAATTAGATCGTTTATTTAGCATAACAGTCAATACCAGACCACATACCATATATACCACCATTATCCACAATAAGAAGGTATACAAACTTAATTCAATGTGAATTTTTCATTAATAATAATTATAAAACAAATCAACAAATCAAGTCAAAATTCCCTGCCCGAGCCCTCACATATCTTTTGCTCTTTCTCTCTATCTCTATCTCTCTTTCTATTTTGTTTTTTTGTTCCCTTAAAATGAAAGTATAACTAAATTAATATCTACTTAACTCCAAAACTCATATCGTTTTTATTTTCATCTCGCAAAGTAAGAAGAAGAATAAAACATAATGTGTTCAGCAATCATTTAAAACAAATTTTCATTTAATGTTAAATTAGTAAGAAAAGTTTTATGTTTATTAAAGTATAACCTCCACTCCTGCTATTGAAAATAGTTAATATAAAATAATTTTAATTGGTCAATTCTAACGAAAGCATATTATTGTTTCGAATTTTAAATGAAATGATTTCATGAAGAAGCTTTTAAATGAATTTGACAAATCCAAAGAACATTTTGAAAAATAAATTCACCATTATTTATAAAACTCTTGAACTACTATATAGCTCTTGTATACCATAAAGGATTTTCTTTAAAATCAAATTATTAACTTTATATACATTATGATATTTAGAATGAAATTTATTAAACATTTGTGATTATAAAGGCATGAAAATATTACTCAATTTAAACTACATTAAATTGTTATGTCTTAGTACAATGATATTTTTAGATACAACAAATAAAAAAAAATAATTATTTGTATTAAATTAGTGGAGGTTATACAATACCTATATATTTTTTTACATTTCGATCTTATGCTTAAGTTTATTCTGGCTTAAACGAATAACAAACAATATTACTATGTAGTTAAATATATTTCTTTTAGCTTTGTTGTGTTTCTTTCATTTTATAGATAATGCACTCGACGTTATCCTATAGCTTCCTTGGCCTGTCCCATACTATGACAATACATATTTATTATTTCTTCTTTTTAGTTTAATATCTAAATTGACATTGAAATTCCCATAACAATATTTTGTTTCATATATATATTTTTTTATGTTCCATTATATTTGTTAGACTTAATTTCATTTATTTACCACCAGTCAAGCCGCCCATCTTAACAATTTCAACTATTGACATGTATATTTTCTGAGACCAAAGTGTTTTGCATTTAAAAATGTTTGTTGTAATGGATGAACAAAAATAATTACAAATATTTAAATCTAATTTAAAATTCTTTAGAATTTATAATTGATTTATGTGCTACACCAAGATGTTTATTATTTTTTTGTTCATTACTAAGAAAAATTTAAGAAATAATAAAATATTATATAATTTATTACATTAAACCTTAAAAGCAATACTTTAATAATATGGTATTTTACCTAATTGTTCTTACAAAATGTTGGGATTTTATTTTGGATTTTTTTTGCATATTAGGTTTCAATTTGTACAAGTACTTACAAATGAATCATTTACAAAGTCTAATGTACTTTTATTAAGGTTACAGACCTTAAGAAGAAGTCAACAAATGTTTATATCTTAATCCTGTAATAGTTTCGAAAACATAATAATTTAGAAATGTTTTCTTTCTATTTTTTTGAAATAATGGCACGTAAGTCGTTTATAAATTTTGAAAAAGTACCTCCTCATAATTGACAGAATTTGATTATTCTTATGCTTATTATTTTTGTGATTATGAATTAAATAATTTTTTGTAATTACTTTTTGTTGCAAAAACACAAACTAATATTAATTTTTTTTTACAAATATCTATAATCTAACAATATTTTTATTTAATTTTTTCTTTATTTTACAAAATCAACTTAAACTGGGTTTAAAACACAAAAAATAAAATCTATTCTGCATCAACAACAACAACAAAACAAATCAAAAAATTTAACACATCTTTACTACTTTACAACTTTAAATTGAAATCCTTTCTACTGAACTCTGTTCTACTTTACTTTACTTAATTATCATTATTATTTTAATTTGTTTTTATTTGTTTAACTATAACAACACTTCTATTTACTACACTTGCAATTATAAAAAAAAAATCAATCAATCTATATACAACTATACACCTCTTTAGACCTGTCCAGTATTTCCACTTGCTTTGGCTACCGGTGGTCTACATGCTGGTATATCGGGTTTAACGGATCCTTTATTAAAGGGCGCACATTTACCAGGAGCAGTACCAGCACACCATCACCTACAGCAATTGCCCGATGTGAGTTTTGGTTGAACGAAATTGTTTGAAAGCATTGCATTTATTTTTCTTTTTCTACCCCTGTAATAAAAAAAATACCCCCTATAGCGCCACTCACCACCCCCTTCTTTAATGTTCTGTATTTTCAAATGCTTGTTTTTTTAAGTAAAAAAAAAGGAAAAATTTTATTAATTTATGAAATGAAGATTTTTTTTTGTGTTTCCTTCCCATATTTTATGAATAAAGTAAAACAAAAAAGTCTTCCCGTTGTGTGTAAAATGTAAAAAAAAAAATATGTAGTTTGGTTTTAGTGTTGTGTAAACCCCTTCCTACTTTACTACCACCACCCCCCTCTGCAAAATAATTTAAGACCCTGTGTTTGAGATGTTGCAACATAAATTGTAACACAGTAAATAGTTCAATGGCAGCCTCGTCAAAAATTGAAACTATTAAATTTCGTTTATTAATTTATACTTAAAAAGACTTTAAAAATCGTTGAAATGAAGTATTAATAATAAAATTGTCATCTTTCTGGAAATATAATACCTGGGAATTTATTGGAATGTACAAAAAATGTAAATAAACTTTTGTTGAACACTTGTTTTTCAAATATAAATTGCTCTCTAATTATTCCTCTTGGGTTAGTTAATATTTTAATTTTAAATAATAAAAAAGTTTGAATTTTTTTTAATAATCTTTAAAAAGTTTTTAGCTATATTTCAACGATTTTCTTGGTCTTTTTTTTTTTTCATTTTTTATTTAGTTTCATATTTTTTTATTCAATTATTTTCGTTAATTATGTTAAACATATTTTTTTTTTTGGAATTGTAAAAGGGCCTGCATTTTTAGTTGAATTGTTTTGCATGTTTATTAGTAATGATTAAAAACTTTAAAAATACACAATTTTCTATAGAAAAACACACATAGAAACATATTGTAAAATGTAAAAATTAAGAAAATAAGACATAATTAAAAATGAAAAATGCTGTAGGTAATTGGTGTACAAATAAAAATCCTTTTGAATAAATGGCCCTCGAAATTTTCTATTTCCACTTCCATTCTATCCACTTTTGTTCCACATATAGCTGACGTTTTGACTTCCTCTTTACACATAGTTTTACATAATTCTGATCCAATTTTAAAAATTCCTTCCAGCTTGTAAAAGTCACCTCAGCTCTAAGTTAATTCAAAAAAATAATAATAATAAAAACAATATATTAACAAATCCAGTTTTCCAGTTCCCTTACCATGTAAACATGTGCCGCCAAACTCAACTCTCTACACTTTTTTCATAAACTTCATACAAATAATACAATCATACACAATTAAAATTAGTACGCTTTTAAACATCATTATTTTATTACTTTATAAATTTCTTTTTAATTAAATTTCTTAAAAAATTGGAACGTTTAGATGTTTGGTAAAGGCAAAGTGGTTATTTTTAATTATATTTCAAATTAAAAAAAAAAAAAGGTTTGCATGTCTTGGCGAATATTTTTTTATAATAATTTAACCACTTTGTTTTTATCTTTTTTCTTTTTTTCCCCCCTTTTTTTAAACCAAAAATGTATATGCTGCTGTAAATTGAAATTGCATTTTTATTATCTGTTTTTATTGTTGTAATTTCTGTGTTCTTTTTCTTATAATTTATTTATTTCTTTTTGTTTGATTTGTTTTGGTTTTAATTTATCGAAAGAACAAAAAATGAAAATCTTTTTTTAATACAATTGTTTGCTAATAATATAAACATTATTGTATCCACACAGGTGGCAAAAAATCCTTTGGCTAGTTTGGCTGCATTAGGTTTAGCCGGTATGGCTCCTGCTAACACTGGCGGTCTTAATCCAACAGGTTGGTAACAAAGAAATTATACTATTATAACATCAATGTTAATATTTTTGATTAAATTACTTATTTTTTATTTTTGTTTTATCTTAAAAAAGCAGCATTGGCAGCTCTAGCTGGTTCACAGTTGCGTACCGCCAATACAAATCGTGCTCAACAGCAACAACATGAAATGACTGTTTCAAACGATTTGATCGGTTGCATTATTGGCAAAGGTGGTACTAAAATTGCCGAAATACGTCAGATTTCTGGTGCAATGATACGCATTTCGAATTGTGAAGAACGTGAAGGTGGCAACACTGATCGTACTATCACCATCAGTGGCAATCCAGATTCTGTAGCCTTGGCACAATACTTAATCAATATGAGGTAAGTTTTTGTTAATATCGTGTTGTTACTTGTTGTTCGTTCATCAATTGAAAAACTTTATGTGTCCATAAGTATATTATGTTGGTCTTAAAAAATCTTTAACAACATTTATTTCTATTTATACTTTTATTGTGAGTGTGTGTTTGTTATATATATTTTTGTTCTGTGACTAATTCTAATTGTTATTTAATAAAAGTAGTTGTAGTTGTGCAATTTTGTCGAATTGATTTGAACTGAAACAAATGGACAAATTTGTTTTGAATTAATGAAAACCTTTTTTTTAAAAGCGAAACAATTTAAAAACAAGTATTTTTCCATCATAAAAAGGAGAGGAGGATCTTTGTTTTCTTAAAATAGTTAAATTAAAAAAAAAAAAACTTTTTGTATATGTAAGCGTTCATATTTTTTTCTCTTAATTTATAAACAAAATGCATTTTCTTTTTAATGTATAAATAAAATATTTTTATAATATTCACATTTGAAAATCTCATCTCGTTTATTCAACAACCAAAACAAACCAAAAATACCCCCTTTTTATGTTATATACTCATTAATAGTATATAAATATCCATTTCCAAGTTATTTTCCCATCTAACCCCCCTACAAGTCCGCCTTCATTGTTTTTTATACCAACCAATTAAAAATATATATATATTTTTAAATACGAAATCTGTATTTATTAACGAAAACTTCATTTGAATAAGAAAAAAATTAAAGTATAAACGTTGACAGTTTAATTGATTAATTGATATATACATACAATATATATATATATACATTTAAAATAGATATCGTACTTAATAATTAATATTTAACTACTATTAAAATTTATATGTTAAAAATCTTCTATATTGGTTAGTTTTAAGTCTTATTGTAAATCTATTTACTTATAATCGTTATCAGTTGAAAACAAACAAATGACAAAATGAGAGGGGATTGTTTTTTTTTTATGTCACGACTATTATTTGCAAAACCAACCAATCAACAAACACCACCAACCATCATCACCAAACTTCTAATTAATGGTAATTGGAGATAAAACGACGTTTTAATCCTTAGTAATTCCTATATTTTTATACATTTAATCCATTTAGAAGAGAAAATCCTTTTTTTGTTAAGTTATTTGAATGCAAATATATTTAAAATTTATAACAGTTTCATTTTTTTCTTCTTTATATTTAATTGAATATGTGTATTTGTAAAAAAGAAAAAACTTTTTTTTTGTAATTTTTATTTATTAAAATCTTATATTTTAGTTTATTTATTTTAATAAATCTATTTGATTATTTGGGTATTTTGTAAATATTGATAAATTTTAATGAGATTTTGGCCGAATTATGTAATAAAATATAATTGGTTTAAATTGATATAAAGAAAAAAATATATGTATTAGCCAAGAAGATCGAACAACTTACAAAATAATAAACTTAATTCATTTTATTTAAAATTGTTTAGTATGTATTTATTTTAAGCAACAACATTAAAATATTTATTACAGAACTTATTATAATTAGGAGATAATAAAAGAAAACATACAATGTTTTAAATTCAAGTATAAAAGGGCTTTAATGAATAATTCATTTATCTTATAACATATATTTTTTTTTAATTTTTAATTCAAATTAATTAAAAATATGTGTTATATTTTGGCAAATCTTATTTGCATCCAGACTCTTAAATTGAATACAGTTTGATTGATAGTATACGGGAAACTTTCTACTGGTTTTCGAAAATTGGATCGAGTATTTATAAAATGTGAAATGTCTATTTGTAACTACTTTTTATTAAATTTAATTTTATTTGCATTCAAATAATTTTATCTTGCAATAAACAAAATATTTTTTTGTTGCAAAAAGAACGCTTTTGCAATAATTTCAAATAAAATCTATACAAATTCCCTAAATATCCACCAAAAATCCCTCCTTAACCTTTTGAGAGAAATGAAAAATTAATATTAAAATCAAATTAATATCAAATTAATTTGATATAATTCAAAATGTATGAAATGAAAACCTCAACTCAATTCCACAAAATCATTGTCAGTGATATATTATTAAAAAAAAAATAATAATAATAATAAATAAAAATTAACCATCACTACAAATTAAACCTTATCATCACCATTAAAACAACAACAAAAAGAAAAACAACAATATCCTATTTTCCTTTTCTCTTTCTCTCTATCTATTTATCCCTTTTTACAGCGTCGAATTGCAGAAGGCAAATCTCCAAGAGGCAAATAGTGCAACAACAGTTAATGGTACAACTGCCGCAACAAACGGAGGTCAAATCAATAGTAGCAACAACAGCAACACTAATAATACAACAAACACAAATAATATTAACAACACAACATCCACATTAAGTAACAATATTTCAAGTAGCAATAACACTAACACAACAGCATCATCATCATCCCCAATAAACACAACAAGTGTTTTAAACACAAATAGCAACACATCATCTACAACATCATCCACAGCAACCACCACACCAACACCACTAACAAATCCTTTAGCAGCTGCTGCCAGCTCATTAGCTTCAGCCATACCACTGGCACAATTATTAGCCAAACCTGGAGCACTTAATGCCCTTACAAGTCTTACCGCTTTGGGTAGTCTGTCCGATTTATTGGGAGGTCTTGCCACTCTTGGTGGTCCACCAGTTCAAACCACTGGTGTTCACCGCACCAAAAGCTTTGCTTCATCACGTTTTCGAAATCATAATTCGGATGGAAGTACCGAACCCGAAAAAGCTCGAAATAAATTTAACCCCTATTGAAACAACAACCTAGAAGACTATGACGTGTGCTGAGTATTACAATAAAATAATTAATTGGGGTTTCTTATTTATATTATAAATGAAAAAACAAACAAAAATAATATGCAAAATGCAACCAAAATTTTTAGAAGCTTTAGATTTTTACAAAAAAGAAAACAAAGTTGTAAAACATTAAAAAAAAATATTTAATTCGTCGTATATGTAGTTTGTAGAAAGATATTTTAGGAATAAGTCTTGCCGACTTAAATTTTACTTCTATTTTTTAGTGTAGAATTGAATTTATTATATACACTACTATTTTAACAACAATGACACACAAACAAAACAAAAACCTTCCTTCCCTCCACCCCCTCCCTCTTTCTCTCTCTCTCTCAATTTCTTCTATATGTATGTTATAGACTACCTATCAAAATATCCCAATTATATCTCTTACTTATATATATATATTACAAAGTATATTTATTTTATTAGCTATTTGTTTCTCAGAGCTATAATTTTAAGTCTAAATTAAACCAAATTTTAACAATCCAAAATAAAATTTATTTTTTAGATAATATGACAAAAATTTAATGTTATTTAATGAATAAAATCTAAAATGAATAGTTCATGTCATACATATGAAAAAGCTTGTAAATATAATATCTGCTATAAAAATTAGAAAATTCATGACTACACTTCTTTTAAATTTCTGGAGAAATATTTTATAATTCTTTATTAGAATAACAAAATTGATTTCACAAAATTTATTCAAACGCTCGAATAAATGTTTAACTTGTACCTGTCATCATATGTGAGTTTAATATTAAACTTAATTATTACCAGGAACAATTTAGAATTTGGTACTAAATTGTTCTACAATGGGTACGTATTTTTTTGTTATTAGAATATCTTTTAAAGATTAGTATTAAGAAGTTGTTCTGCATTACTTCTTCTTCACTTCTATATGAATCAGATGTTGGATCTCCAATGGGTACAGAGAAATATTTCACGAACTCTATAAGTTTTAAATAATTCTTTTCAATGTTTGTAACATAAATACTTTAATTTTTACAAAAAAAAAAACAAAAATAAAGTTATTTATCAAATTTAGTTTTAGTACAAATAAAGAAAAACTAAAATTGTTTAAATAAAGTTTTTATTTTAAAGATTTTCTGAAATGACAACATGACAGATGAAATGACAACATGACAGAACTTTTGCCAAACAATGTCATAGAATGATCACAAGAAATATTTACCAGAAATAATACCGATGTTGCTAGTACAAGTATTATGAATGAATTCTGAACTAATTAGTTTTGGATATTACATTTCCCTAGCTAATATAATATTAAAAAGTATTTTCATATTAAGAAAATTTTACAAATTTCTTTTGTTAAACAAATTGTTGTCAACATTGAATTATTAGCAGATTATTTATATTTATTAAATGTATGACTTATGCTATTCATTGATTTAAATAAGCTTTAAATCTCTTAATCAACAAATTATATTACATTACATACATAAAACACTCTTATCAACATACATTTATACATAATACATGTGGCAAACATATTGATATCAATTACTTCAAATAACTACCCAGATGTATGGGTAAAATTATAAATAAACTTTAAATACATATGTATATGTATCTACATTTATCATATATATATTCTTATGATATTTTACATCCATAGTAATATATATATATAAATAAAATTATTTTCATTAAATCTTTAAATAGTTTTTTTGTTATGACAATATTATAAAAGAGCGAGCTATATATTACATAAATTAGAGTTTATTTTCAAATGTTCATTTTGTTAATTCAAGTGACTAATCTAATTAGCCACCACATACCGATTATTTTTAAGAAAACACTAATGACTATTCAGTTGATTAATTATTTTGTTTGATGAAACCATGAAGGGCGACAGAATAGAACTTTAAGTGCAATTTTTTTTACAATCATTCAACGATGTTTAAAATTGTATGTCTTTCAACTATTACTTACTTCTATTCAAATGAAAAATATTTCCTCTTAGCCCTTATATTTTCAAAAATACTGCATTGGAAAATAATTAACAAAGCTGTGAGCATTTTTAAATACATGCTTATATTAGAAATATAAAATATTTTGATTTTACTAATAAATATTTCTCTATACATAGTAAGCAAATTCAAGCAAAAAGATTAAAAGGGCGATTTAGGGTAGTTGCTTTAAAAATTTAGTCAATTAGAGGAAAAGTATTATAGTTTTTGTTTGAATAGTTTTATTTCATGATATTTTAACTTACAAACAAATTTGTTTAAAAATAAAACTATTCTATTATTGAAATATATTTTTGCAAAAAAAATAAAATAAACTTTGTTAAAAAGTTTTTAACTTCATATTTAATTTGTTTAAAACTTTTTACAGCTTTGTTATTATTTTATTTGTTATAAGGAAAAAAAAGCAATCAATATGTATGTGTTTAGATGAAAAACTTTAAATTATTATAAATATGCCAAAAATTATGGAAAAAAAGAGAGAAAAGCAAATTAATGGAGTATAATTTGTATGTAGAAGATCCCATGACCTGTATTTAATATACAGTTAAACGTACAATATAAAATATTATACATATTTAGAAAACTTATACAAAGTATAAGAAAACAATTTTTCATTAAAATTAAAAAAAGAAAATAATAATAATAAAAATAGAAATAAAATAAAAAAAAGTAAAAACTATTCGGAAACGAAATACAATAAAGGATTTAAATTAAATTCATAATTAAAACAAAACATAAATATTTTTACATAAGTCATTGTATTATCCCCACATATTACATAATTAATAATACATTCATAATAAAAATATATACATAAAGATACATAATATTCATGCATATTTTCATCATTAATACATTAAATCATAAATACTAATTGTAGTGCACTTGAGAAATTTTTATTATATTAATTAGACAATTACACAAAAACAAATTTAATGCATCATTCGAAATATATATACACATACATACAACAATGTTCACTTAATTAATTAATTAATTAAAAAACTAAAATAAAATAAAATAAAATTTTGTAGACTTATAATTAAGATATAAACAAAATTGTTTAATACAAATCAAACTTCTTAAAGAAGTTCAAATTCCAGTTATTTAAAAATTGAATAAGGACCAATTCGCTCATAATTAATTAATTAATAAAATTATTATTAAATTTAAATATATAATTAAAAACAATACTTGACAATTTATAGATTTGATATTTAAACGGACTTTTGTAAGCTGACAAATTTATTTGTCTAATATATTTGGATTTTTATAAAAAATAATAATAATAATAAATAAAACTCTTTTGCCAAGTAAATGGTAGAAAACTTTTACAAAAAAAAAAAAAAACTTAAATATTTATTAAAATTATTTAAGCTAAAATTGTTTATTTTTTTTATTAATTTTTCATCCATGTAAATTTATTTAAGGCAGCAACAAGGACTTAAAGTCTTTTAAAGCCTCTTTATTATTTCAAAATTCTTATGTATTTATTATTTATATATGTAATATTTTTTATTTTTTGTTAAATATTATAAATCATTTTCTTTGTTTAAATCTCATTATATATTTTCCTAACTTTAAGTTATTCTGGTATACAAAATTTACTTAAAAGCTATGTATGTATTATTTTTCATTGAACTAAAATATATAAAATGTGAAAATCTTTACTCTTTTGAAATTTTGTAATAAACAAGAAAGTATTTGACCATTAAACAAAAAAGAAATCAATAAAAAACACTACAAAAATGAATATAAATGTTTTTTATCAAGTTTGATAATATTATTATTATTATTAGGTATACATTCATTTACAAAACAACAGAAATTTATTATAATATTAATAATATTACGCTAGACAGCCTTAGAAATTTATATTACACAATAAAATAATGAAAAAAAAAAAAAAAGATCATTGTAACCACATTAATACACATATTTAAAGTAAAATTAAAAAAAAAACAAAACAGAATAAAATAACAGAAACAATAAAAATATAATTATGTATTTTAGAATATAGTTTAAAAATAAATAATAAAAAAAAGAAAAACAACAACAAAATATACAATGGTGTTTATTATTTTTAAACCAAGAATAATGATATAGAATTATATGCTTAAAAGCATCCAGGTGTACATATGTGTATACACATTTTTATATACCACATATATTTATTTATTTAATTTAGTTATGTATATATCATTATTTTAATTTCTTCGCAGTAGAACACAGAAAGAAAAAACAATGAACTCAATAACAAAAACCAAAATCCAAACCCGTCCTTGCCTATCCCTAACATTTATTTTGCAAGAGTGTCAACATTCATAACGCAAAAATAAAATCATCATATCCCTTCTACAAAGACTCATCACAAATTTGGTAAGATTTTTCATTTATAAAATTTATTTAGTTGTTAGAAACAAAAAAAAAAAAAAAAAAAAAAAAATAAAAATTTTTAAAGTTT